>RWJN01000249.1:0-46633 GCA_004332605.1 Steccherinum ochraceum
TGGATGTGGTGGACGTGGTGGATGTGGGGGCGGGGGACGAGGGGGAGGGGAAAGACTGGGTACCAGAAGACGTAAATGTGGGCGGTGGTGAGCCTGAAAAGGCAGGACGAGCAAGTCGGTCAGTATACTTAGGATGACGGATGATTCAACGGTGAATCCTCACCTGACGGAGAAGTAGACGACCTAGAAGTCGACGCGTGCGTGCTCGTACCAGTCGTGTGAGGCGTCGTTGTCCGAGTAGTACCTACACAAGCCATAGACGTCAGTGTTCGGACATAACGTATTCGGGACCGTCAAGCAGCAACAAGTTCAGAAATTGGAACGAGCAAGGAGTGAAGTCCGAATGAAGATGACCGAACGCGTCACCGAGCCCAGAAGACGCGCCGGTATCAGGTAGGTACGCACACAGCCTCTCTCGTGAAAAAAGTCAAAAAGCCAAAACCCCACACGAGAGTGAGGTCATCTGCATCTGTTGGCATGGATACACAGCATACGAGGTCGAGAAAAAGAAGAGGGAATAGTAAGAGAGGGCGTGACGTGACGCGATGCAACTCTGCTTGTGAAAGAAAAAACTCAGCCTCACGACGACGAACGCCTGCCTCACATCTGCGCAGCTCGAGAGACGGCGGGAGACAGCCGAAAGAAAAGGGGGAGGCAGCCTGAGGCCGCGTCACGCAAGACGAAAGACAGATGGAGGAACTGCCACCACAGCAGTTATGACCATCAGTCCGAGGTTGACGTGCGTCCTGTGCTCACGAGTCACTGCTTGCCGTCCCCTCCGTATGGTCATCGGCACCGCTCCAGCTGTGCATCAGGCACGAACGCGCCCTGGCGGGATGGAAATGCGAAATCGAGGTTGAAGGAAGGTGAACGGAAGTGTAGATGGGGAGCGGTGAAGATAGACGGATGTGTGGATTGAAAGGATGGCGAGATGAACAAAACACAGAATAATATAAATCAAAACGACGCAGCTCATTTATCGAGAGGCAGGTCATCCTAAGCCGTCCAAGATGGACTGCTCGTCTGTGCAATCTGCGGACGAAACCACCCGCTGAAGCTTGAATCAAGAAGATCCAGTGCCAATGCAAATAAACGCGAGGCTTTTGGTCATGAACGGCGTACGGAGGGCACTGCTCGTGTCGGAGTGAAACCCCATCCTCGTAGAACACCATGCGTGACTCGGCCAATTGGTGGAGGAAAAACAAGAGCATCCAAATTGGGTCGAGCAAGCGGGATAGCATGGCGCCCTCCCATGAGAACGAAAAGACGAAAGCAACCAACCAAACGAAACAAACGAACAAATCAACATCAAGAAAACACTCACTCGCACTACACGAATCCCTTATTCCCTGCAAGAACGTCTCCCCCGCCTGACGATCCGTCTCTGTCGCGCATGAGGCGTTGAAGCACGCTTCGGCGCGGGTGGGGAAGGTGGATTGGGCGCATATACATGGGATTGAGCTGGGGAGAGGATGGGTTAGTGATTGAAGGGAGAGTGGTTGGAGAAGAATTTCTAAGACTAATGCAGAGGAATGGGGAACGGGGAAAAAGTTGAGTCTAGACGGGAACGAATATGGAGGCTTGCGCTGCCAACGCCACGACCAACCAAACGGGCTGATGGCGACGCGACGCGTTGGATTTGATCCCAGCCTGACATCTGCTCAGCGAAAAACAAGCAAAACGACAACTCCACCAACGTCGACAAATCAAAGCTCCGAAGCGAAATGCGAAATTCAGAACACGACAAGAGAAGAAAGAACTCACAACCCAACACACCCGACCTCGGTTGCAGCCTGCCTCGCGCACGTCCCCACACACTTCGACCCCGTTTGCGCGTCCACCCTCAGTACGGCCAACGCAAACCCGGTGATCCAGTAAGTAGTCTTCATCTTCCTTGCTTCACGACAAGCTCGATGGACTCAGAGAGAGGGTGGAGGGAAGGGAGGACGGATGGGGTGGCGCCGGAGGGAAGAGGTCCGAGGGTTGGAAGGCGAAAAGCAAGAAGTCGACAGAGGGTTGTCGATGAAGGGTATAAGAAGCTGGCGGTGGGAGGAGGAAAAGACGGTGGAATGCATATGGCAGGAGAGTCTAGGCCCGGAGAAGATCAGACTCGGGACTTGTGGACACACTACCTCCGAGCCTTCGAGTTTCCGCTGCCATAATTGAGAGATCGAGCCTGGGATTGTTGGGTTGCAATGTTGGTCCGGTCTCGTCTAAAAAGAGGGTACTGTAGAGTTATACAGTTTGCTTTGTTGGGTTCTTGCGCTGAACGTCGTCGAGTCGTTTGAGCGCGTCGGAAATAAGCTGAGCTATCACAGACATCATCAATGACAACTCACATCATGAAAGGCACTGCAAAGCGGTACGTACCTGGCTTCTACGACACACTGAACTCAACATCCCACCATCCCCGACGCCTCTCAACTCGCGCCATCCCGCCCGACGCGACCTCCCATTCCGCTCATAGTAAATTCCCATCCGCCGAAGACCGACGCAGCGAGAATGGTCACTTGACAGGACGCGAATCAAGCCGGAACAGCGACCGAGTCTAGAAGGACGCATGTGGTGTGGCGACTCGCGAGAGGAGTGTCCACATGCTCTGGGTGCGAAATGAGATGGGAGCGACCCCAGTTCTGAGAAGCATAGACTAGCTGGCTAGCTAGCTTGGAAGCATCATACGAAATGAGGAGTATAACGAGACGAGAAGGTGTTTGTCGAGAGTTGATTTGTTCATGTGGTCAAGATGGTGTGGATGACTGGAAGAAAGTACTAGTGTGGTTGGATGCAGAGAACGAAGCGAGAAGTTGGAGCGGCCCCGCGTGATCGCTACGCGCCATGTGTTACTCGACACCTGACGATCGGGTCGTGTACGCGACCGCGTTCAACGATCCACTCCGCACGTCGAGATCCGCCATACGCATACGCATGTCGTACGACAGGCCACCAAACTTCGGGCAGGCAGGATAACGCGATGCTCTGCGACACGGAACACAGAGACTTCGGAGGACGAAGGGCAAGTACAAGATGGTATGCATTGGACGATGGTGGGTAATCATTACGATGGGGAATGCGGTAACAACAAGGATGGGCATCAAGAGAACTCAAAGAGGGTATTGCTCGTCTGCAGCGCATCAGGAAAAAACGACGACGAAAGAATAATAATAAAAGTGTTCATGTCAACAGACCCGAGCGAGGCGAGAAGGTACTTTTTCTCCGTCTCCGTCTCCATCTCCATTTCCACCTTCACATCACAAGTAGCTCTCTGATCTGCGGATCTCCACGCCGCCGCTTAGAGGACGAGACCAGCACCAGCGACGACACCCACGACTCCGACGATTATCGCCATGATGCCGGCGTTGCTGGTGAGCGACGCAGCGGTGTTGCCGGTGGGGGAGGGCGAGTTGGCGTTGGCGGGGCTGGAGGGCGAGTTGGTCGCGCCGCTGTTGGAGTTCGACGCTCCGCTGCTCGTGTTGGTGGCTGCCGCGGTGTTAGAGGTGGCCGTAGCGGTGCCGACTGGAATGCGTTGGGAGCGCATCAGCATCTTCTGCAGACCTGGAAGAGGAAGGAGAAGTACGTACGGGCAGCGCATTCTGAGGACTGGAGAGCGAGGGCGGCAGCTTGGTCGGCAGCCGTGCAAGAGGTTGTCAGGCACTTTTGAGCGGCGGCCTGGAATTCCTGGGAGGTGCACAGGCAGTTCAAGTCCTGGCTGAAAACGAGGAGAAAAACGCGTCAATACGCGAAAAAAGAAATGTTGATCGAGAAGAAGAACGTACATGCCAGAGCAGTTGCCGGCGGGGAGGGACTGCGTGATGCAACCGAGTGAACAGGTGGTCACGTCGGTGGGGATACCGGTGGGGGCTCCGGCAGCGGGAGGGGCGGAGGCGAAGGAGCTGGCGGTGTCCTGGGCGTTGACCCCGAGGAAGGCAGCGGCGAGGGCGAGGGCGACGACCTTGGTGGAGAACATCGTGGCGGGAAAACGGCGGGGAAGGGAGCGTGGACGATGTGGGGGAGGGGAAGGAAGGGGCGGGAGATGGTGGGGAGGACGGGGGAGGCGTATATATACCGGGGTGGAGGATGGCGGGGAACTTGGAAGGTGTCGGGCAGACAGTGATATTGATCGCTGACGTAAGCGCTGCAAACACGCCCTCCTCGTCATTCGTCCTCTTTCCTCTTTCTGTTCTGCTGGTCTCTTTCTGCTCCATCGTCCTGCTCATGTGTTTGTTTTTCTGCTCTCTCGACCGTATGCTCTGTGGCTCTCTACTCGTCAGCTGGAACATACGACTCTCTAAGGATCTGGCTTGCCATCACGACCGCCAGGATCATATCATTTTGAAATACCCCCTTGGCGTTCTCATTCAAAACCTCCTCAGTCCGGTCTAGACCTTTTTCCTTTGCCCACCTTCCTCCCTCGCTACGCCCATCGTCGCCACCAGAGCGCACTCTCTCAGCTCACGTCTTCCAGCTGCAGCACGCTCATATCCTCATACCTCAACATGCAAAGTTTGTACGGCGCGCGCTGCCAAGTTCAAACTTAACCTCGCATCAGCCGTACGCGTTCTATTCGTGTTCATCGCGCGTGCTGTGTCCTGATGGATCTGCCGCGTTGGAAGAACGGCGATGGACTTTGGTGGGGTACATAGGTGCGCTTCGTCTTCTCTCTATTCTGCGGATCCTGTACGTTTACGGTTTGCTGATATGTGCTCACAGTGTCGACGTACGGTATCATGATCATCTTGTTCTCTACATCCGCAATGCACGTTTTGGACATCCCACTTCTCTCATTCCATGATGGATTTGAGAGCAAAGACCAACAAGAAGATGGTGCAGGCCGTTCTATTCGTATTCATCTGCTGCTTTCACCCGCACGATGACGCTGGGACTTGATGTTCTTACTGGGATGACAGATTGGCAGTGAACTGGATAACAGAAGGTGCGCTTCTCTGCATTTCTTTCTGCGTAAACGGATACTCATGAACATTCAGTAATGACATCGCATGATTAGCTGTTCGAACTGGACGTTCACGCCTTATCGCTCGACGAGACTTGAACTATATAGTCTGTCTACAGACCGGTTACGTATGTCCTTCCACCTATGTTCTGCTGTACCTTCACTAAGATGTAGACACCGAAGACAGCGTGCTGCTCCGTTTACTCCTCCTTTGTGGCTCGACTTTAATATCACTGCACCCAGTTCGACGGGTGCTGGGGGGTATACGGGGACCGTTGGCAATAAAAGGTGGGATTTACCACTTCTCGCTTTGCGTAGGCGATTACTGAGACACTCCTAGCATCGACGCTACTGTCCATCTATAGAAATTGACCACACGAGTTCTTCGACCCTATAGCTTGACGGACCCGATGCGTTGAAGAGATGAGCGGAGGACACCGGCGGTTCGAGGTGCGTCTTTGCAGCTCTCGTGCGTATGCATTCACCGACACTGAAATGTTCCCAGTAACGACACCACTGTTTATCTATATCAGACTTCCACGTCGCTTCGCTCGACCCTCCGCCACGCTGAAAGACGGAAAGCTCCGGTATAAGGTGCGTCTTTGCAGTTGTCGTTATAGGTACACACCACTGAGATGTATACAGCAGCGGCATTGCCATCCATATATAAAGGACATCAGCATCCTGTCTTGCCTCAACTCTATCACTATCGCTGATTCACACTTGATGGATCTGCCCGCACTGGAAGATGTATACAGTGATAGCGGTCTCTTGCAATTTCTGAACGAGTGTCCTAGAGATCTCCATCCCTTCATAGAATCCGTTACACTTCTCAAGTTCTCCCCACAGACTCCGTCGTACTTCCGCGGTTCCTATACGGCTATTAACAGTAAATTAAGGTGCGTCCACCACTTCTCGTATCGTGCATGCGTTTATAAATACATAAATATAGGCAAAGAACGACAAGCTCTCATCTCATCTCCATGTCCCTCGTTTAGACGAGTAGAGCAGCGCCAGCGACGACACCTGCCACCGCAACAGCCAACGCCATGGCTCCGCCGTTGCTGGAGAGCGTGGTGGCGGCGTTGGCAGCGCCCGTCGGGGTCTGAGGCGGGCTGGTGTTGGTGCTGGTGCTGGACGCAGTGCTGGCTGTGGCGTCGGAGGCGTAGGATGCGGAGGAAGCGGATGCGTCTAGGGTTCATCGTGTGAGCGTTCCGCTCGCGGTCTGACGGAAGAAGAGGAAACGAAAGCGGTCACGTACAGGGAGCACATTCCTGAGACACGAAGGAGGAGGAGGTAGACTGGTCTTGGGACGTGCAGTTGGATTGCAGGCATTGCGTGAGGGAAGTCTGGTACCCCTTGGAGGTGCACACGCAGCTCAAGTCGTCACTGGAAAGGCGGGGAGGGAACACGCGTCAGTGATGGGTGCGAAAGGTGGTTCTTGGCTGGCGCGGAGGACGTACATGTTCAGGCAGCTGCCGGTGAGGGCGGACGTCATGCAGGAGAGCAGGCAGGGACTCGCGCCGGATGGGATGCCAGGAGGAGGCGCGGCGGTCGAGGTGGAGTTTGCAGCAGACGAGGAAGATGTCGCGGCAGGTGTGGAAGAGGTAGTCGCGCCGGGTGTGGAAAGAACAGTGGCGGAGGATAATAATGAGCTTGCGTTAGATGGGGCAGCGCTCGCAGCGGACAATAGTGAGCTTGCGTCGGGCGGGACGCTCGCGGCGGACAAGAGTGAGCTCAAGCCCGTGGTGTCTTGGGCGCTGACACCGAGGAAGGCCGTGGCGAGAACGAAGCAGACGACTTTGGTGGCGAACATGGCGGTGACTCGTGAATGGCGTGAAGGTGGACGTGGACGATGTGAAGTGAGGTGAGGCGGCGAAGAACGCGAAGGGCGTATATATACCGAGTTCGAGGATGGCGGGCGGGAAGGTGTATACTCGCCGCCCTGCGCGTCATGCCGTCGCTTCGACTGACTTTTGGCCTTCTGGTCTCTTTCCGCTCCACCACCCTGCTCATGTGCTGTTTTCGGGCACAGCCAAACGTATGTATGTGCTATGCGCAGTGGCTCTCGCTGTGCTACTATCAGCTTTTTGTGGAGCTCGGACATGGCCATCACGACGGCGCGAGGACTCATATCAAATTTTTTGAAAAATGCTTGCTACGCCCGCTGACGCGCCCCGTACGCGGTGGAAACGAGGCGGCATTCTTGCAGCCATGTCTTCAACAGCTCCACATTCCATCATGTCCTCAAAACCAAAGGTCACTTCCGTCGTTGCTGCACGTCGTCGCTGCAGCAAGGATTTGGCGAGCACAACCAGAGACCAACATACCTCGGCATCTGCCGTCTTCTTCGCGCTCATCTCTCTTGCATCTCTCTGCTCAGTGTTCTTCAAGTGTTTTCGCATGCTGACTCGGAGCGTACTGCGACTTGATGATATCTTGCTGCGTTGAGAGAGCGATTGTGGGGTAACAGCTGGTGCGTTCGATATTCTTCTCATTTTGCGTATACACATATTGATCGACATGTACGCAGTAAGTATCAATACCATGATCATCTTGTTCCTACACCTGCGGTGGACGTCAAAGTAGCCAAAATTACAGATCCTTGGACGGGTTTGGAGATCGAAGGGGACAGACTTGAGGCAGTACAGAAAGTACGTCTTTCCAACTACTCGTTCCGCGTATACTTACTGAGACACACTGCAGAGTGGCGACACTGCGTTCCGGTCACAATGGCCGTAGACATCTTTCTTTTCGCTCCACTCCATGATTTGACGCATCTGCTGCGCCGGGTGGAAAGATGGAGGTCGTCGGAGCTCGAGATTATTGGCAGAAGAAGGCGCGTCTTTCCACTTCTCCCTCTGCGTATACTTTCACTGAGGCACGTACAGTGAATTTGACCGACGACGTCCTGTACATGCTGTCCTCGTTCTTGCGCTCTATTGTACAGCGAACAGATGTCTTTTTCTGGCCCGATCATTGGATACGCGGCGAAGGCCTTTGGTGATGTAAAGATGCGTCTTTTCACTTGTCATTTAGCGTTCACCTTCGCTGAGATACCAACATGATCAACTTTTTCCAGGTTCAAACGGTCTATCATGGATGCTGTCTTCTCGTGCTGGGCTGTATCTTAGCTGCGTACGTTCCCATTCGGTTTTCTTAGACTGTAGTCCGGTCTGACTTGTCTGAAGTCCGCTTGTTTGTGACAGCAGGCTCGCCATTACCCCTTCTCTCTCATTCCCGCCACGCACATGGAGTCGGCTACTCTGCCTCCAACAACGAATGTCTATGCGCTACCTTGTATGGATCCAGGTACTTTCGAGGGCTCGCTATGGAAAACAATATCAGCAGAACGATGCTTGTTCTTCGAATTTGGACGTCGATTGAGGGAGCTTCTAAGATTCTACCTTCATCTTGACTATTTTCGTATATTACAGTGGCGGCAGCGGTCTCTAGCAATACGAATGACGACAATTTTTCTTCATACGAGCTCGATCCTACGAGCGATGTGCGCGCACACAATGGAGAGCGTACGGATGTTCTGTATTGAAGGTCGACATGGAACGAGAAGCTGAGGATGAAATTGGCGTGGTGGTATGATGATCGTGATTCCAGAAAGTCCATGTAGCGTACATCCGAGCAGAGTGAGTAGGTAAATGGGTATCGATACATAGCAACAAACAAACGCGTTTCCATTCAATCCAAATGAAGTACAATCTGCGAGAACTGGTCAGATCCGATAACACGAACTGACATCGGGGTTGAACACAACTCACATTGACCAAATTCTCCCGAATCTTAAGCTCCATCATCAAACTCTCTTCCTTCAAATCCTCCAGCGTATCATCCCAATCCGTCGTGTCTTCATCCAACTTCCCAAACTCCCTTACCACCAACGTCGTCGACAACATCGTGTTCCCACCAGGCGTGTACGCGTCGTGTCGGAACCGTTTGGCCAGCAACGCGATCCGGCGGAGGACACTCACCTCCGCTTGTGTGCGGATGTTCTCGAAAGTACGCAGCCCAGTGTCGTTGGCGACCGGTTCGGTGGACGCGTACTGGTCTTTGATCTCGGAGACGGCGTCGATGCATTTGGAGCGGTACTGCAGGAGGTTGTAATACGACTTGGCGGGGGACACCTCCATCTGGTCGACGTACAGCCTGTCGACGTCGGGCACGTCGACGGCGTGGCGAGCTGCGGTGCGGATCTCGGTTTGCCAGTCGGAGCTGGAGCTGGAGCTGGAGCTGGAGACGGAGACGGCGACGAAGTAGGCAGCGAGCGGGTCGGTGGAGAGGTAGGGGCGCAAGACGAGCTTGGCGGCGTCCTCGACGCGTGTCATGCCGTACTTCTGCGCGGCGGTGACGACTTGGAAGAAGAGAGTGGCGTCGAGGTCGGTTGTGGTGGGGTGTTCCAGGGAGGTGAGGATGCCGTAGCAGAACTGGAGGAGAACACGGAGGGTCTTGGCATCCTCGTGCAGAGTTAGAACGGGCAGGCCGTCTTTGGCGTCGGGCAGTGTAGAGAGCTTATCTGCGAGGAGAGGAGATGCCATCGCGAGGACGGACTTGTGGGCGTTGATCCGCGCGGAGGGGTCCGAGATGGAATGGATTTCGACATCAGCAGGAATGCGGTCGAACAGACCGTCTGAGACGACAGGCACACCGTCCTCCGCCTCCTCGACCGTCGCAGGCGAACTACCAGCCTCGGAGACCAGCTTCTCCTCAGAAGATGAGGACGCTTTCTTTGCAGGCAACTCGGTCGTCCCGTCGTCCACAGACCGCGTGATGAACCGAAATGCGTCTGGTACGTCTCCGTCGTTCCTCAAGAACCACTGCAGTCGAAAATACATCCCAGCCGACACGCCCTCCATCTCTGCCGCGTACTCTCCCTCCACCTTCGCTGCGGCCTTGCCCCTGTCCTCCTTCAGCTTCACCGCATGCTTCGCTGCTTGCATCGCCTCTTCCTCCATGTCGAACCTGCACGCGATCCCGAACGCCTGTAAGGGGGACGACTCGGAAAGCGCATGGAAAGCCTGGGTGAGTGGACGCAGAACGACGTCTGTGAAGAGGTACTTCCGCCCGACGCGTAAGAGCTCGGTGTACTCGAGTAGCGTTGCCCGCGTGGGTCGTTCCACGGGATACACGAGCCTCAACAACGCGTCGACGGTTGTGCTGGACTCGGTCATGGGTACGACGGGACGGCCGTCGATCGTCTCTGGTGAAGACTGAGAGCCTCCCTCGTCTGGTGGTGTGTGCGGCGGGAGCGGTGGGAGCGAGAACATGTCGGAGAAGAAGGGCGACGCGAGGGCGAGGTTGACTTTGTGGCAGTAGAACTTGACATTGTCGGAGGAGAGGAGGTAGACGTTGGCGTCGGGACGGTTGAATGGCTCGGAGGCATCGGTCGTTGCTAGTGTCGGCGTTGCGACTGTTGGGGGAGAAGAAGCCATCGTGGTTTTGGTTATTCAACTAGCAGGCGAGATTTATGGGATGAATGGCATTGATGGCGATGAGGAAAGGACCGTCGTTGAGCGCGACGTGGAAGAGGTCACAGCTGGGCCACAGCCACCGACCCGTGCAGCGTCAACGAGCACGCGCTCACCGTGTGCCCTGGCGTCTTCGTCGTTCTAGCCGTTCCTCCTGCTACCGTGACTGGAATCCGAATATTCTCTCTTCGCCGTCTACAGCATCCCTGTTCAATCTCGCAGCAGAAGCGTCGTTTGCTTCTTGTCCGCTGTAGGCGAAATGACGCGTAGTAACGCGCTATGGCAGGAGGAGGCCAGTTGCTTTTATACAACTCAGTGAAGTTATATGTATGGTGCGTCGTCATAGCATTCTGAAAACACCATGTATTCATCCTATCGTTCTGAAAATGTGCTAGCTGTGCTTGCTGTAGCTGCCTTCTGACAGAGATGACGAATCGGCTTCATATTATATTCTGTCTCTTCAGATTGTGGTGCGTGCTCTGATTTCTTCAACTCGGCATCATCATGATACTCAATGCAATCTCGTCGTGTTCATGACTTTCTCCCAGGATTATTTGGCATGGCGAAGATTGGAACGTCAGTGGCTTGGGCGTAACGTGAAATGGACTACAAGTTAGGGCTCAAAGTGCGTCCGAAGCTCTGTTCATTCTGAAACGGTACTGATTTGAGCGGTCAGGATGTGGTACGACTGTCGCAAGGAAGCCCTTCGTTCAACGGCTATTAATTAGCTGTTTGCCTGGACTGGTGGTACATGGCGTCCAGTAGCAGCCAGACGAGGATCTCCCGCTCAGGGAACACCTCGTTCTTTGCCAACTTTACGAGGCCCTCCAATGCCACCTTCTCAGTTCAAAAAGTCTACTCCACGTCGCTCCTGGACTGGACCCTCTCAAGCTTTTTTTGAATGCGCTCTACAACTTTCTGCGTCGTATCATGCGGCATGCTATGGCAGACAGATACGGAGAAACGCTGGTTCGGCTAAAGCAGGTCGTGCGTTGCATGCAGTGCGATATAACCAGCCCCTTTTCTGAAGGTAGATAACCACCCGATTGAGAATATGTTGCACGACGCTGACAGCCTCGTTCCACAGCCAACTGTACACCAGGTCATTTAAACGGTCTTAACCACTCGTCCGCCTTGCCTCCGCCGATGTTCAATTGGACCTATCCGCTGAACAACCACCAGGCGTTTCGCGACCAACTGCCCTGCCTTTCGCTCTCCTTGCGCTCTCGCAATCCATGACGGTTCAGATCGTGATGGGATCCAGGATGGCATTTCGGTCTGAATCATGCGGGCCGTTGTTTAAGCCCCTCCCCTCGCTTCATTCGATCTGATACACCTAAACATTTAGCGACGAGAACAGGACGGTGATAGTGGACATCGCATCTTTTTGTTCTTGAACTCAACATCCGAACCAGACTACCCAAACATGCCCACTGTCTATCCGAAAAATCGGGGCGCTTTTTCCGGCTGAATCTCTAGCGTTGGTCGAGCACGTATTGTAACCCCCTGGGAAGGAATATTTTTACTCGGTACATCCGAATAATGTCACCCGCAAGCGGACTTCGGCAGCGCGTCCATTTGCAGTCCATATGTGCTGAACGCTGTGTCGGGCATGGCTATTTGACCGAACTCGCCCTTGATGGGGATCTATGAAATAGTCCTCCGCGTGGCGGTGGGGTGGACGGAGAACATGTCGGAAGAAAGAGTGAGATGTGAGTCGGATGGATTTTATGGTCGTGGAATGTGATATTGACATCGACCGCCGCTGTTCGTAGACCTGGCGCTGCGACTATGGGATGAAGAGGCTTTGACGGATTCCAGATATTCAGAGGACTTCAAACGTTCTTACAACAGATGATCGCGGAGCAGCAATAAGAACACAGCCATCGCCTAGAAGTGCGTCTACCATAGGCGTATCTTCGCTCAGGCTCCTTCTGAGTCCTTCGGCTAGTACAGGAGGCTCAACACCCTCCCTTCGCGTTCAATACGTTCTCATGCAACCCCAAACAAGACACGCCAGAAGATGGTCATCTCAAAGACTTCCATTAGCGCATCAAAACGCAAGTGGACCATGACAGAACATAGTTGCACCGTGAAAGTGCGTTGAGGCTGGGATCGTTTTTTGCTTTATCGGACTGGAACACAGGTACCAGACAGCGGCGACGTGATGGTCGTTGAGACCAGGTTCGTTTAGGTTCTGAGCTACGATCGCTGTTCGGCTTTCAGCCAAGGTTCGTGTCATCTGTAATTCCTGAACTAAGAAGCTGCCTTCTCACCGTCACAACCTGCATCTCAGCTAGATCTGTGCAGGGTTAGCATGTGTTCTATACCGAACCATCTACCCAAGGCCTATCTCCCCCGCATCTCCCCAACCTTCCTTCGTGTAGTCGGTGCAAGGAATCATACGTCCGACATCAATGCAGAGATTGACCAAGTCCTTCACATGTACACCTCAATGACTAGATCGACACCAATAATCGGGATTTCAGACTTGCTGGGCCGAAAGTCTCGCGACTGACTGGTGACTCTCATTAGCTAGATTGGAGAAGTGGAATCCAGCCATCATCATCAGTCCTTACGGAACGACTGTCTCCCGCACCGTCTTGGCTTGTCGTGGAGGCTCAGATGCAACCCTGCGACCAGAGTTGGCGTGAGGTGTACCTTGTTCATCATGATAACCGCACGGGTAAGTAGAGTCAGTCTCCGATTGCCATCTTGTGATGGTCGTAGTCTAACCTCAGAACCCCAGATTGATGCTGTGGGATCAAAACAGGCACTTGATGCTACCCGGCGGCTGAGAGCTGAACGATAGGCGACTCCTTGTGAGGCGGACTCTGGCGGACTATCTCCTGGTGACTGAAGTATACATCCGACCAGGCCCCCCGAAAACCCCTCAAGATGCCTCTTCGACGGGAGCCAAAGTCGATGTCGGGACCGTCCCCAGAGAATCGACGATTTTTGTCGGGATGGCCGTATAGGCCTCCCTTGCGATGGCCTAAGCGCCTGCTTATGTGCCGGTCCCCCGGCCTCTTTTGGGTCGAAAATGGGTCCAAATCTCTCCCCTTCCTCATTCCAGCTCTCACTCAGCCTCCTTGGAATGTCGTGCGAATATCCACCCGTCATTGCGTATATCTGCTCTATATCGCCGGAGCCGGCCCTCAGTCCCAGTCATCTTTTTCGGGACATCGAAGAGGCCTCCGACGCTGGGACCCTCGGTTTGTCGGGACTCGAAGAGGCTTCCAGCCGAAAAATGGGTCGATTTTGTTGGGACGGCGAAGAGGCATTGAGGGAAATTTCATGGGGTTTATCCGACCGCTATCGTTCTGCAATCCACTGTGACGTTTCTCGCTACATGGACGCGATGACTCCCAGGCTAGATCTCCACACCGCATCGCCGACACTGCGGCTGATCTGTCTCACGTTTCAGGCTCTCGCTAAAGTCTTGTTGGTGAGTGAGCCGACCGTCAGACTCTGCGATGAGCTCACTGGATGGTGCCCAGAATGGCAGTTAGGTTGTCTACGCTCGCGACTTGACATGGAATAGCGACATCTCGGTAGAGCGACCCTATCAACGCCTTATTGCTAATTGCAAACGACAGGCGGCCGTCTCAAATGGTCAGCTGTGCGCTTTCCTCACATCTGCCCTATAGCTTGAGTGCTGACGATGCATATATAAGGCGTGCAGAAACATCGTCAATCCTCAGCAGAGCTCAGGTGCCGGACAGTGAGTTCTTCTTCTCTCTTGCCCATTCTGTCGTCCAGTGGTTCGATGCTGATTTTCTCTCTTTCGCAGCCCACAAATATTTCGACGATTTCAACGACACCCACCTCAATACCCCATTCCAACCCATTTACCGAACGACTATCATGCGTTTCACAACCGCTTTCGTCGCCCTCGCTGCCTTCGCATTCACCTCTGCTCTCGCTGCCCCGCATCTCGCACGAGACGATCTTCAGGAGATTTATAGACGCGATGACTTGGATTTGACCACCTTCACTGTCCGAGACGTAGTTGATGCTCTCATCGCACGTCGAGACCTTGTACAGTAAGTGGTTCCGTTCACGCCTTCTGCCTTGCGACAGATCTAATAGTCGATGTTACAGCATGGAGAAGCGTTGGCCCACGAGAGGAAGCAGTGGCGGCGGTCATGGAGGCTCCTCTAGTGGTAGTGGTGGAAGCGGTTCCGGTTCTGGTGGTTCCGGTTCTGGTGGCTCCAGATCTGGTGGTGGTAGCCAGTTCCAGAGTAATATGCCTATTGGCGGCGAAGAGCAACCTCCTGGCTATCCCGACCCGTCCGGTCAAAACGACGCGCGGACACGACGCGGTGGAGGACGACGCGGCGCTGTATCTGAGCAAGGTGGACGGACGGGGCCGTAAACATGATGAGAATCCATAACGCTCTCTGCTCTTTTCTTCGTTCGAGTCACTTGAAAACTGTAGCACGTTCGTTGTATGGTCAGCTCACGAGCGGCTTCGTACTTGAATCACTTAAGGGCGATTGGTCCAGTTGAACTCCGTCTACTGTCTTCCGCTTTGGCGCACAAAACTGACCCGCACCATTATATCATTGACGGTTTATGGGTACGTGTGGGTCCAACTTGATTCAAATATGCCGGCGGGTTTATTTTTTTGCTTTTTTCGGTGATGGCCGCACTTGCCGCTTTGACCTGCCGTCGGCTTATCAGTCTTACTTGAGCGCTGATAGAAGCGGGCGGTAAATCGGGGTTTCGCCTCGCGCATCCTCGGCGGACGACCTCGCTCAGAGTCATTGTGTGGCATTCGAACGCAATCATGGACCCAGATCAAATTTTGGTGCAAGATGACGATCCAACACTCGTCTTTGTTGACAAACACCAGTCGGAATGGACCATTGTGGCTCGTGGACTCGGACACGCAGATCGCCAACCCGACAGCACTCCGCAAAGCAGCGCCTCTCTTTCCTGCTCTTCTCGCATACACGACCCTTCTCTATTTCCATCCTGTTAACGGTCACATTCTTCCGCCAAGCACTCGCTTGCAACCCTGCGCGCTCGTCGCCACCGTCTTTCCTTCCAAAATGGCCCAAAAAATCCTTGATATGCTTCTTGTCTGTTCGCATACGCATGTTCGTGCAAGCGGTCCAAGTCGTTTATGGTTCATCATCGGCGAATCTCATCTCCTTGTCTGCTTGGAGGACGAGGCGGACACAAAGAGGTTCGGAGTGGAGCTTGAACGTTGAAGTTTTGGAATGGATTCTGAAAGAGATGTAGAGTTTAAGCGTTAGGACGCATACGCGGTGTCTCGGTGAGTTCTTGATCTTTTGCTGCCAGTGATAACATTAACAGGGTCCTTGTTTTTCATTTCGTACCATCGTAGTGTTTCTGCAAAGTTACGAATCTGTCAATCTGGTCGGATACTCAGCCGATTCGTACCATGTTCTTACCGTCCTCGGTTCACCGGGTTCGGAGAGCGAATGACCACGAGAGTCACCCGAGTAGACGATTGCGTCCATCATTTTCCAGAATCCTTCGGTCCTCTCATCGTTTTGAGTACATCTCAAGCCTCAAATCTATCAGACGACCCAGCCGCCATTTTCAACATCCACGCACACTGTAATCTCAGATATTCAATATATGCTCTTGCGAACGCGCTCTCAGCGACTTGACGACATTTCGATGATGATTTCGCGGGCACCCACGTCGGTCTCAGGCTGCACCATGCGCTGCCGAAGGCAACATTCTCATCTTTCGCCTGTCTTGTATCCATCTCCAGCTCTTGCATTTGGCATGGTAAGTCCTCGTTACTTCTTGAGCCTCGACGGATCTAACGCACGAATTCCAGTAAGGAAAGAAAGAATGCACCCAATTGCACCCACAGACTCAAACTTACGTCCGAGCAGCCGACCTCATCATCCATTCTTCTTGGAATTGATAGAAAAGGGTTGACGGTACGCTTGGCGACCCTTCAGGAACGTTTGAACGATACTAACTTGAACAACAGCTATGTCCGACTATAGACGACAACCTGGATCACTGCGGCGAATTCATGCGGGTCAGAACTCAAGGGCATGCGAGAGATTATGCTCGTTGTCTGGCTCTCTTGCTCGCTACGAAGGTTGTCTCAACCATGCTGCCAAAGTAATTACCTTTCTTCTCATCGAAGGCTCGAAGCTGCTTACTTCTACTCGTCTTACAGCTGGCGCAGGAGATATTCTACGCTCTACATCACACTATCTCATCAATGTTCATTTCTGTCGACGCTCTGAATCTCAAATCCATGCAACAAGCTCCAATCGGATTGAGAATCAACTTCTCAGGTGATTCAGTATCACAGGTGCTATATCCGTGTCCTCTCGTCCATTACTGCAAGTCTTCTACGTCGTCCACCAATGAACATGTGTGCGTGAATTCCTGAGCTCCTTCTCATTATTTTTCGAGATCTCACAACAGCGTGCACGGCTTAATCTCAACGAACTAAGATGGTATGATCCATTAGAGTTAGATCAAACCATCGTGTACATATGCAGGGGTGAGTTCTTCCTCATTTCGGGTACTGTCCGAGTAGTTGACGGATTGAATCGTGAACATTCAGCCTTTAGAAGTTAGCACTTAGCAAATAAGACATAGCGACGTTTCTACCCAGTCTCTACTCACCACCGAGGTCTCAGGTGGCCACGACACGTATATAAAGCATGCACAACGCACAGTTGATCCTCAGCTGAGCTCTTACACTCCAGGTGCCGGACGGTGAGCTCCTCTCACTCAGTCTCTAGTCTCATCTCGCATGCTCATTCTCACTCTCGTTTGCAGCCTATAATCATTTCGACGATCTCAACGACCCCCCTCCCATTACCTCACTATCATGCGCTTCACAACCGCCTTCGTTGCGCTCGCTGCGTTCACATTCACCTCTGCTCTGGCCGCCCCTCATCCGACTAGAATCGCCGCGCGAGACAATCTCCAGACAGCCCTCTTCGCACGCGGTGGGACTTCTTACCTCACCGTCCGGGACGTTGTCGAGGCTCTCGTTGCGCGTGACCATGAGCGGTAAGTCTTGTCGGTTCTTGAGCTTCAGCAAATCTAATAAATGATTTTCAGCATGGAGAGAAGAGAGCCAAAGACTCCAGGCGGACGTCCGGGCAGTGTCAGCGAGCATCACGGCACATCTCAAGCCGATGAGCGCGCTCGGCGAGAAGCTGCAACTCAAGCCAGGACCAACGCTGTGGCCAACGCAAGGGATGCACAACGTATGCAAGATGCGGCAGCAGCGGAACGAGCCAGGACGGGTGCTGGCGCAGCGCCACGGCCTGGGACCGGTGGGCCTGCTTTCCGTGGAGTGAACTGGGGCGGTGGTGGCGGTCGGGCGGCCGCACATGATTCACCCGACCGCTCTCCAAGTCGTCCGTGAAGACCATACTCCTCGGCTTCTGGCCGCATGAGCCATGGTGTTCATGCCAGTGATTACGCGGGCATCGGGATCGTATCTTTGCTATCGAGTAACATAAACTGCTTTGTAGCGCTACGTATGCCAGCAATGAACCCCGTGCATACCCATGGCTCGAGACTTTGTGGGTGGTATCTCCGGGCATTTTACCCACTCTCGGTGTTATCTTGTTTGATATGCGCTGTAGGCTTATTTAATTTGCGCCTTTTTATCCGTCTCGTGGTTGTTTCACAGCTCAACGGAACTACGCATGTGTTGCGATGGTAGTACAAGGCCTCGAGTCTGCAAACGCTGGCCTTCGTCTATGCATGGCCCACGATACAAGTGGGTCCATCCCTGTGTTGGTTTTCTTCGCCGCCGGCTTCCGCGGGGCCGGTTTCCCACCCCGACCGCGCACCAAATTTTCAGAGATGTCGTGGTCGGGGAGTACTCAACGGGACTTCCGGAACATATCTGCGTTACTCCTTGAATATTGCATGCTCATGTTCGACCCTGTTCACGCTCTCGACCGTTGGTACGCGACCGGGGCAGCGAGAAAGACACGTGCAAGCAGGCGCTCTTGTCCTTGTTTCCGTAGTCGACGCCCATGGGACTCCGACCACGATACCCTCATCTTCACTCTGGAATCCACGTTCACCACTCCTCTGGCTTCGTGAGACATTTGGCGTGGCCCTAACGATGGCGTCTTCACCGACGGAAGAGCCGTCGTGCGCCACAGCATCCCATCCATTTGACCGCCCGGATGGGGACGTCTTCATACTCTCCTCGGACCAAGTGAGGTTCTCATGCCACAAAGTCAATCTCTCCATCGCTTCTCCTTTCTTCTCAGACATGTTTTCACTTCCTTCATCGCCGCCGTCCAATTCCACCGAGTACGAGTCACTCGACGACCAGGACGCCCACACCATCCCCGTCACCGAGTCGAGTATCGTCATCGACGGCCTCCTCCGTCTCATCTACCCCGTTGAAGACCCACCTCTCGACACCCTCAGTTCCATCGTCGATGTTCTTCGCACAGGTCGGAAATACCAGGTGTCCAATGCTGTCATGCACCCAGTCTCCCAGGCGTTCAACAAGCTCGCGGAGACGCAGCCTTTGCAGGTTTTCGCGACGGCGTGTCGATTTGAGATGGAGGACGAGGCTATGGAGGCTGCGAGACGTGCTCTGAAAGTGCAGAAGTCGATGGAGGACTCGGAAGAGAAGAAGTTGACGGGAGCGTATGTGGACGAAATGGAGCACGTCTCGGCGGGAGCGTATTTCAGGCTGCAGTGGTACCTCTCCGTGGACGGGAAGGTCAACGATTCCTTCAAGTTCATTCGTCGCGACGTCGCGGATGGAACCACGGAACCTGAAGTAGAGTCTTTTTTGAAAGACGTCGAGTCTGAGGGCGACGAGGAGACCACAGACTTTGACGAGCACGCTCTCGACGCGTACGGCGCGTTCAGTCGTCTTCTCGCAGACCTACACGTACAATCTTCCATTGATCCCTCTGTTGATTTTCCCGTACACCAATCTATTCTGATCATACACTCTCCTGTGCTCGCAGATGAAATCACGAAACCACTCTCAATTCACTCAGACGGCCTCCCCGTCATCCATCTGCCTATAGACCGTGACCTCCTTCATCGCCTCCTCCAGCTCTGTTACGGCGCCCTCACTGTTCTCGAAGACCCATCCACCTACGACATTGATTCCAAGATGCTCCTTCGACTGGTTGAGATCGCAAAGAAATACGACATGCCCCGCATCGTCGACGCTGCACGTGTCATGCTGCGTGCGTTCCTCGCCTCAGACCCGATGCCCGCGTACTTCGTCGCCGTCGCGTGTGGGTGGTCTCACGCCGCGCACGAAGCAGCGAGGTACGCCATCGAGGTGCCAGACATCCAGTGGGAGTACGTCGCGCAGATGGAACATTGTCCCGCCAAGGCGTACTACAACTTCTTGCGGTACAAGACGCGGTGCGAGGAGGAGGTGACGAAGATCAAGGACCGCCATACCGCGGAGCCAGATGCGGATAAGGGTGAATGCACGGTGGGTCCTGTGGTACGGTATGAGGACAACGTCTCGACGTTATTGCACAACTCGCTCGTGGAGTCGCCGAAGATGAATCGTTTGAAGGCCCCTGGAGGGAATAGGACGATCTCGGAAACGTTGGTCCAGCGGGCGTTGGATAAGTGGAAGGAGAGGAAAGGCGTAGAAGGAGAGGCAGACGCAGGAGACGTTGTGAGCGACGTGGCGGATCTTCAGACCGAGAACTCAGTCATGGAGTTCCTCGTACGGAGGGAATTGGCCAAGGTGAGCTTCGATATATAGGAGATCCATCGGAACCGCGCATGAGCTGATTTTGCTGCAGATCAAGCTTGACTTTGATATTGACTAAATGAGGTCAATGCGTTCATTGGATCCAGTTGTAAATATAGATTAGAAATGCAATATAGCTGCCAGGTGCTTCACCATCATGAACGTTGGAGCGGAAGACCCAACGAGAACATGGTCGTACCCGGGAAAGCTCGAAGACTGAAAGCGAAAGGTCCAATTTTGTATCATAATTTGACATGGGGGTGCCAGGCTTTGCGACGTATGAGTCAAGTGGATCGGTAGCTAGCTTTGCTTTCTTCTCCCACACCCAGCTAACGTCTTAGAGCGTTATCTGAGTAAAAGATCGTCAGCTACTCCTAGGGATTTGAGACGTGCAAAGCAGGAAGAAGACAAACGGACCTGATCGAGAGCTGCGCTCAGCACTTCTTCGAGCTCAGTGTTATCTGCATACATGACTTCAGCGGCGACAATGGGGGATCCAGCCTGTGAATTGGTCGGATTGGAAGAGTGCTCCAGCTTAGGATCACTGATTTTTGTGATTTGCTCGATATAGCGGTGAACCAGAGTGAAAGACAGCGTTCGACGTTTTTGGAGAGTCACGTCACTGAGCGAGGTCTTGGAAGCACGCTCGGAGACTGCAAGTATTTCATTGACTCGGTCGCGCACACGGGCATCTCGATCGGAGCTTCCTCGAGGTGCATCGGGCGGAAGAGTTGAGTAGGTAGCCAAAGCCTCCGCAATGGCTCTGTTGTATCGTGCCCAAAACCTGAGCAAGTCGTGATATGATTGGGCAGAGCACCACTCCATTTGAGACACGTATACTTCACGAAGCTTTGAAGTTGACGCACATTTTGCCGCTTCGAGAGCTTCGTCCTTCCATCCGCAGGAAATGGCCACGAAATACGCCTCGATAGGAGCTGCCGCCATATTTGATCGAAGAGTCCGCTTCAGCGCGTTCGTGACTTTGGGCATTTTGTACTTATCCGCCGCCGATGCGACTTCGCGGAGTAAGGACAAATCAAGAATAGCGTGCTGCTCTGCCGTGTCTACCGATGAGGTAGAAGCACCATAGCAGAATCGAATGAGCTCATGGAGGACACACGCGCGCTCCGGAAGCTGGAGGACGCGTTGGCCATCGGCAGATGGGAGAGTGGTTGAGCCGATCTGTGAATGGAGGGCTTGAGATGCAAGGGATATGATGAAGCTATGTGCAGGTATATTCGCCCAAGGTTCGACCGCAGATTGAACCGACAAGTCGGCTGGAACGCGGTCGAAAAGGTCACATTGTGTGAACCAACCCGCAGGCTGCGTAGATGATATGGGCGGCGGTAGCACAGGAGGCACGCCGACCTCATCATCAACCTTCACATTGTGGACGGTGAATAGGAAGTCCTTTCCTACAGTGCCTCCGCGAGACAGGTACCAAAGAAGGCGAAAGTATGCTCCAGCGGTGAAGGATTTCACGTCTGGGATGTCTTCGCCGTCGAGAATCTTCTTCTTCCATTGCACGCTCATGGAAGAGAACACGCTAGCAGTCTTGAAGATGCTGCTTTGGTTGCTTCCCAGAAGGAACCTTGCTGCCTCAGCGGCGCAGGCCTCCATGTTAGAGCCGCAGGACGCAGCAAAAGCATGGAAAGGGTGTGAGTGAGTGATATAGGTGAATGCACTTCGTGCAGGCGACAACACCGTGTCAGACACCTGATACTTCTTTCCAGCAGACAGAACATCAACCACAAATGTGGGTTCCGTCAACAGTGGAGGAAGTACGGGATAAATCAGCCTCAGAAGAGCGTCGACAATGCGGCAGTCTTCCGTGACCGGAACGGTAGGGATATTCGCTTTCTCTGCTGCGACCGGTTGTGGAAGTGAGAACATGTCGGAAAAGAAAGGGGAGACAATAGATAGGATAGGTTTGTGACACAAGAACTTGACGTTATCGGATGAGAGGATGACCACGTCAGCGTCCGGGCGGTCGAAGGGCGCGGTAGCGCATGGCATTGGAGATGTTGTTGACAACATACAGAATGAAGAAGGGTAAACACGTATGAGGTCGAGATTCTGAGTACTACTGTTGATCTGGTCAGTAAGTTCGATCGTAGAAAAAAATCGTAAGGGGCGTACCGGGCAAGATAAAAAAAACTCGCAACAGCCTCCCGTCGACCAAATCGATCCACCAGACTATGATGGCGAAGCTAGGTTTGATATCCGCGTGGATTGTTGTTGAATGAATAGGCTGAGCAGACGTGTAGAGATGTAGTGTGCAATTTCAAGATGGAGGTAAGAGACATAATGAAACACGCAGAGAACGCGGCACAACGACGCATGCAGGCGCCCATCGTGGCACGTCGCTGCAGAGGATTTGCACGCAAAAAGCTTCTGTATCAAAGAGCACGATGACTAGAGAATTTCTCATAAGAGCTACAAATCAATACGCATACACGTTTCCTTCTAAATACAGGCTAATCTCAGAACCTAGAGCTACATCACATGGAAGGTGACCGGTGAAGTGCGGATGCCAGTGCAAGTCTGCGTGCATGGTCAGAACACATGCTAGTGTCTCCTTAGTCCACGTCGAGCCGAAGCTGGAAAGGATTCGGTCAGTAGGAAACGAGTGAGAAGCGGCAGCGTAAGCTTACTTGATCTAACGCGGCTTCAATAGCGTTCTCCAATTGCACGGCGACTGCGAGCGAAAACTCTTGAGTGAACGTCATACCGAAGCGAGGGCGAAGCAAGTGAATGTTTGAGTCAGAAAAGCCAGGAAGACGCGAGGCGTTCTCCTTGCTTAAAGGTGCGGGAGATGCGGGTAGGAAAGAGGAGAGAGATGAAGCGCCGCTCCTGTCCAGAGACGGCGTGCGCCCGGTCGCGAGATAGCCATTCACCACTTGCATCATGACATCTCGAGCTGTGGCGCGGTAGCGAAGAAGGTTGTAATAGCTCCGCGGAGGCGCATTTTCCATCTCCAAAGCGTATGGATAGATATCGTCTATTGAAGCCGTGAGCTTGGCGGAGAACGTGGCCATGTCGTCCCAACCATGAGCGACCGCAGCGAAGTACCCTTGCAGCGGCTTCAGCTGAACAATCTTCCGCAGCTCTGCTTTCGCCTTTGATTTCACCTTCGACATTTCGTACCTGTCAGCGGCCTCAAGCACCAGTATGCATGTTTCGAGATCGACAGTGTCTTCTTCCATGCAATCGCCATAGACCCATCTGATCAGGGTACGTATCACCACAGGAGCGTCCTCCAGGTGGAGTGTGGGGAGCTGAGAAGAAGACCGAGCGCGAAGACGACACAAGTCCTGGGCCCAAACCGAAGAGGCAATTTGTAGCACGGCTTTGTGCGCAGGATACAGCGCAGAGGGTACGTCCTTCGACGCCACGACGACATCAGCTGGAGCACGCTCGAGGATAGCGGCATCCAGACATGTCATCTCTAGGTCCATAGATTCGTCGTCGACGTGATTTGGTGGCTGTAAGAGTTGATAAGACGCGTCCACGCGTCCACCCTTCTCCAAAAATTGCAACAGGCGGTAGTACATGCCAGCAGTGACCCCAGTGTGATTGAGATCCGACGTGTAGTAGAAGCTTAAAGCTAGATCTTCATTCTCTGGACTGTTCAGAATACCCAGAGCTGCCGTGTATGCCCACGCTTCGCTTTTCGTGAGACATGCGGAAACCCATACGAAGAGGGGCTGCAAGACCACACAGCGTTTCAGCTCCTGGTCGAGCACCTGCGTTACGAATTCTATCTCGTACGTTGAAGAAAACTTTGAGACTTCGGCCAAGTCTAAGACGTCAAGGAGGGTAGGGTTGGCGATGGGATAGAGAAATTGCAAGAATATGAGGAGTTGAGCGGAATTCAGCTCTGGGACCGCGAGAATGGGGATGTCGTCCTGTGAGACAGGAAGAGCGGCTATACGTTCTCCGGATAGTTGACTAGCGAGAACAGGAGCCGCGACCATCAAGATGTGCGCGGAGACATAGAAAAACCCGTTGTCGGAGGATTGAAGAATGATGCAGCTTCTCAGAGCAACGTTGAAGGGAGCGTGGGCCTCAACTGATGAGACGACCAAACGCTTGCGTGTCTGTGCTTTCTTCGCTGGCTTCGTTTTTGACGGCTTGTTGATTGAAGGAGCAGGAGTAGGCGCAGCTCGACGACGCAAATGTGATCGGTTCATTGAGCAAATGTGGAATGGACGCGAAGGTGATGGAGAGACGGTGTAGCGCGGACGCAAGATGGTGCGACAAGAAAGCGATATCAGGAGGGCGATGCAACTTATACGACATGCGATGTGGCCCAGATTCATGCTCTCTATCCAACAGACTGCATTCAAGAGGCATATGAAGGAACGAAAAGAATCTGGTCAGCGAAAGACGCGAGTAACGATCGACTAACAGACGCACCTTTGGTTGTACCCAACGCCCATACAACCCGATTTCCTTTGCGATAAATCGTACACAACCACCGACTCTCAATCGTCTTCCGAAAGGTTCAGAGGATGGTGTGGACACGATCACAGATTGTCGCGGATTCCAGACGTGTCTACAGAACGTAGAAGATCAGTTCAAAGCACCGGACTAAAACAGAGGATATCATACTCATAATCATAAGGGATCAGCTTCTACCCTCCAGTGAGCTATCCAGGAACCAGCAATTACCATGACGACAAAAAGGAATGGGTATAATGAGTAGAAGGGATCGGTTACTGTGAGGGACATGGTCGTTGTGGCCGACATTGCGGCGTCCGTCGGCCGCGGTTACTGTGACTGCGGCGTCCGGGCCGGAAGTCCGCACCAGAGAAGCTGGTTCTGGTTCTGCTACGGAAAGCCTGAGTTTATGTTTCTGTCGAGTAAATGTATTGTACAGAGATACGGTATGACCACAAATACATGGTCGTGAATGTCCGTGGACCAAGAGACCGAGAGCGGTTGATCCGTGCGACAGCCCACGCTCACTGAAAACACATAATGAGTGATCGACTGTCATCAATCTTTTATGGTATGCGGAGGAGACTACTGAAAACACAGCACCCCACTCTCCTTCCACGCCTCTAATTCCCGCTCGACTTTCCTTCTCTTGGACTCTCCAAGACTCAAATCCTCCTTTTTCTGAATTACTTCAACTTCATCGGCCATACGCAAAACCGGAAACGAAGCGGGTGCGAACCTCGCGGGCCTGACCACGTCCAACACTCCCACACGCTCGTACCCAGGTAACGTCAGCCCGTCCTGAAGCCCAAACCGAAGACCAGGCTCTTCTATCTCCATCGTCATCTCCCAGCTTTCGATAGCCCTTCCGCGTCCTCGCCGATCCGCCAACCTCGCATCAAAAGACCAAAAAACCACCTTTTTGAGTCCTTTGAAGCGTGTCAGCTGCTCCCGCATCCCTTCCCAGTCCAGGCCGCCGAGTTGTTCGTCCTCGTCTTCGCCTAGGAATACAATGTTGAAAGTGATGGACGAAAGTGGAGTGGTGGAGGGTATGGTACTGAGGAGGTCGAGGACGTGTGTCCAGGTAGATTGGGAGAGATGCGCGGAACCAGAGGAAGGGTAGCCTTCCAGCATGAAGTGAAGGACGACCGAATTGAGTGCACTGCACGCATTCAGATGGAGGTCGCGCCAGTCTGCTCGAGCTAGACATTCAAAGATTGTGGCGTCAGCGTGTGAGGTTTATGAGAGAGGAGGGAGAAGGAGGACGAAGGATGACGTGGACGTACTGGGCATGTCATCAATGATGCTGTCTCTCAGATTGAACTCAAAATGCGTGAGCGTCGATGCCGCGTCGTGGATAATTTGGCCTACGAGAGGGAGCTCGTCGACCTGCGTACATGTTGCGCTCAACGACGTCAGCTTTTGAGAATCCACAGACCGATGGATGATGTCGACGAATTCGCGTGTGGTGATGGATAAGTCCAACGAGAGAGAGTCAACATGGAGACGGTGGGGTTGAAGAGAGATGCCGTCAACGCGGAAAGGTCGGAAAGGATCTGGGAAGAAAGGGAAGAATGAGGTGGAGAGGTTCCTGAGTTTAAGCTCTTGCACGCGCGAAAAGAGCATGAACAAGTCAGAAAGGTGTTTCCCGACGTAGTCTGATTGCTCGATGCGAACATTGGTGAGGGCGAGGGAATCGAGGCGGAAGGATCGAGTTGTGGTAGGATAATGCTGATATCTGCCATGGAGCTCAGAACCGCCGATACAGACGCTATCGAGCAGCAAGGCTTGAAGACGCGGGAGGTTTGCCAAGATACACGCGAGGTGATCAGGCCCTATGCGAGTTTGCGACTTTGGAACCGCAGTGAAGAACGCAAATGGTTCAAGTGAGGTGGATCCGTGGCGCAAACGCAGATCACGGATGTAGGTGGCGATGAGCGGCGTGTTGATGAGGAAGTCGGTGAATGCGTCAAAGGATTTCGTGTCTTCGGAGACGGGAACTGTGAGGTCGTAGAACAGGTGGTGGCGGGAAGTGTCGAGCCAGGAGGGCGAGACGAGAGTACATGCTTTGAGGGTACGCTTGTCTTCGTGGAGATGGTCGAGGACCATATCAACGAGCTCTTGGGGGACGTGGTGGGTTTGCATAGTGGTAGAGGGAAAGTAGCCTTTGGAAGGGGTGGAAGGTCGTGTAGGGCATGAGTTGCATACACCTTATATGAGGAAAAGGCGTGGCTGCGATGGCAGAACGACCTCACGTAGCAGGCTGATCTGCAGACCGCGGGCGGTTAGACCCTTAGTGCCGGGTCCACCCGCGGCATGTCATTGCAGCAGTGTGAGCTCGTTCGAGCGTTGCTCACGGGAAGTGGCCAGTACAAGTACGCACTGACCGAACGCATAGGGCCAGACACAAAACCGAGAGAGACGACAGAGCGGAATCGAACGAGTTAGACCGGAGGTGTGGTAGGTGGGTCAGTGACGAAAAGATGACCCAGGCGCAGGGAAAGGTGGCTAGGAGTTGGTGAAATGCACTTCGCCACACCTATGTTTGGGATGGCGGGATCGCACAGTACGGCGTCGTATTCCTGGATTATATCGATGTTGCAGAGATGCGCAGAAAATTGTGAGAAGATCCTCGTCCTCAAGGTTGGCGTGGGACGACCGTTGACAGAGCCAAGACGACCCAAGTCTCCGGGTGGAGCAAGAAGAATACGCCAATACCTACAAAAGAAACCGAAGGGGGGTTCAGCAAGTAAAGCCAGAGAAGGTAAGAACACAAGAGAGCCGTAAGAAAGGACTTCTGGGGCAGACGCGACAATTTGTTGAGTGGAGACAGCACAGTCGAGTGTGAGATTTGTGGTAGAATCAGCGTGATCCACAACTTCCGGTCGAGATCGGTGCATTTGCGAGCATGAATGAGACGAAGACAGCGTTCGGGAGAAGTAGAGAGCGTATCTTTGAGAATTGACTGCCTCGATGTTGCACGCAGAATCTCGAAAACATGTTGCTGGGCCCTGGCGGCTCCCAGAGCGTATTTACACGTGTTTGCCGTGCATCCCTCGCAAGCCCAAAAAACCACTCTAGCGCTGCAGACACTTTGCAATTCTTGCGCTCCCAGTCTACAGATGGGCATGTCATAGCTGATATTGTGTGATCAAGTACATAATCATGAATACAGACGAAGCAGGATACAAGACCGATATCTCGCCACAGCCGCATGTCTCAAATCGCGGTGGCGAAGAAGGCCAATAGAAAGGATGCAGGAGGTCGAAAGACTACGAGCACCATGAGTCACCGAGAAATAGAGGAACGGAGGTGACTCGGATGAGTCGCCGTCGACCAAGCGAATCGGTGTGCTTTTGGGTGACCGGTCCCCAATTTCTACGTCCTGTAGGCTCTGGTTGAAGAAAGGCTGATGACTCCCGACCTGACTACAGTAGCACGGGCTTGTCCGCTGACGGACTACGCCAGCGGCGCTGGTGTTTCTACCGGGCTACTCTCCTGTCTGGCGGATTTCGAGACATCTGTAGCAGGCTGACAGATCATGATTCGACGGCGACGAGCTTCCTCCGGGCCCTCAAGAAGCATGAGTGCGCTATCGTCTCGTTCCTTCAGAAGCAATATTCAGCGACTTCACTTCATAACAAGGGCGCGCAGAGAATGGAGTCTGAGAGCGGCGCAATTGAGATTGCGGTGAATGAATCTGACGAACAAGCAAGACATAGCAACACAAGGTGGTAGGGACAGCAGTAAGGGGCGTACATTGTTCGTATCTTCGCACCGTTGCGTATCACCCAAGTCCGTCGTGACAACCATACCGGATTCCTGGTCTTGCAGTCGCGTCATCGTCTTGTTGCTAGCTCTTTGACTCAGATGTAGAACAAGTCCTAAATCATGATTCGATGCAGGGACCGCCGAGCGGCCACAGTACAGACTTTGAAGATAAGGAAACCGGAAAACAATCAGCAAAGACAAACACAAGGATCAAAGCAATAATACGCACTATTTGCGACATGTCTCCTCTGCCAAAGTTGAATCTCATGAGCCCTGTCAGACAGCATCGGATTCATCGGTACACGGAACGAGTCTGTGCTGCCGACCGCCACATTCTCTGTCGCTATCAGGTGGCGCTGACGAACAAGGTCTCCATCGCGTCTTAGCTATCCAAGCGACCGAAGAGCAGTGTGAACGAACATGATGACAACAGGGCACGATGGTGATTATGAACGGAAGGTCGGTGAACCCTGGCAGAGAAGAGGCAGCAGATGCCTCAGCAATTATTGAGCCAGAACCTCCATAGAGTCGGCTATGCTCGTGAATACGGATGAGGAGATGCTGCTGGTGAGAGGCAGCGATACTGTAACGAGACGATGCAGAGTAGATGGTTCAGGACAAAGAGTGCTAGGGTTAGGAGTAGGCGCGAGAAGGCGGCCACGTGAGCGACGGATACTCGGGCGCCAACGGTGACATTCTTTCCGCCTTGGCCTGGGTTCCTCCTTCTCTTCTCTTCCCTTTCCGCCTCTCCTGACACTCTTTTCTACTCAACGCCGGACATTGCGACGACGACCGCATTCGGTTACGATGGAGTCCGTCGTGCCAGCCCAGGTCACGGCTGAGCTCACCCAAATCCTATCCAACCTCGTTCTGGGCGATAACGAGATCAGATCAAAGTACGTCCACTGTTCTCTCTTTCAAAATTCACCCCAGTCAACGCGTATTTGCTATTTCAGTGCAGAGAAAGTAGTCAACGAACGCCTAGCTCAAACACCCGAGCTTTATCTCCTCGCTCTTTCCCAGTTTGCAACATCTGCAGACACGGACGTCGTACGTACCCCGCTCCACTCCGGTTTTTCCGGCTAACAAACATTCTCTCTCAACCTCTAGATGCGTTCTTTCTCACTCGTCCTCCTCCGTCGTCTTCTCTTCCGTTCAGGACTGAATCAACGCCTGCCACTCTACGACCACCTCTCTTCACAAGCCCTCGCCACCATCGAACGCCTTCTCCTCCATGCCCTCCTCCACGAACCCTCCATCGTCGTGCGCCGCAAAGCTGTCGACACCGTGAACGATCTTGCGAACAACTCCATGGATCGCGGCAGACCATGGCATGCCCTCCAAGCTCAAGCCTTCTCTATGGCTCAGAATCAGGATCCCGGGCTGCGTGAAGCCGCCTACCGGGTGTTTGCTGGGTCGCCGAATTTGATCATGGATCTGCAAACAGAGTCGGTGCTGGGCATCTTGCAGAAGGGGCTGCAGGATCCACAAAGCGTCGAGGTACGTGTTTTTCCGTTTGTATGATCGTCTGCTTGTGCGATTTCCGGACGTGCGTCCGCTGTGAGCGCGTCATTCGGGCGCGTCATCTCGGATTTACTGTGGTTCTTTCGTGTTCTTTTCTGAGTGGCTCACGGTCATGATCTCCTAGGTCCGCCTGGCCTGCCTACGCGCTTCCGTCGCCTACCTCTCCGCCGCCGACACACAGCAACAAGCGCAATCCATCTCGCTCATGTTCCCCATGCTCAATACACTCACATTTCTCCCTCATAACCATCTCCCGTCGTTCCTCTCTACGCTCACTCCCCTCGCATCAACATACCCAGCGCTGTTCGCACCACATCTACAGAACCTACTCAAGTTCCTTCCCGGGCTGATTCTTCCCTCCGGTGACCCTGGACCTACCCCGACCGTGGCACGTCCAAATCCTTCAGGTGGTACAAGCTTCGTATTCCCGCCTCCAGGCGCGACAGAAGAGACGGGGAAGGACGACGAGAAAGACGGAGATGGAGATGATGGGAACGAGGAGGAGCAAGAGGTTAGGAAGGCGGCGCTGGAGTTTATGGTCAGCTTGAGTGAAGCGAGACCAAGCATGGTCAGGCGGGTGGATGGATGGGCTGGGGCGGTTGTGAGAGGGTGTCTGGAAGGGATGAGTGAAATTCCCGAAGATGAGACAGAGATTTGGTTGGAGGCAGACGTGAGTTCGTGTTCCCATGTCTCTTCCTCACTCCCCAATACTGACTTTATCAACTTTTGCAGCCGGCAGATGATCCGACCGACGACAATTACCCACACGTGTACGAACAATCCATCGACCGACTGGCATGTGCGTTGGGTGGCAAGTCCGTTCTCATGCCTGCGTTTCACCACATACCCGGGATGCTCCTCGCGCACGATTGGAGAGCACGACACGCGGGCCTCATGGCGATTGCTGCGATTGCCGAAGGCACGAACAAGGTCATGACGAATGAGCTTGGGGAGATCGTCAGGTGAGTGCTCCACACTCTGGGGAGTCGTCAGATGCTGAGTTATGTATGCTGGCAGTATGGTCACTCCGTTATTCCAAGACCCACACCCGCGTGTCCGGTACGCGGCGTGTCAGTGCATGTAAGTTGTCGTCTTCCCAGGCGCGTAGCTGCCTCCTCTCCGCTAGTTTTACACTCCATCTGACCGTAATGCAGTGGTCAGCTGTGTACAGATCTCGAGGTTCGCAATGTTGAACACTATGCACGTTTTAATTTTGTTTCTGATGTGTATGTGTTTCACGTTCCACAGGAAGTCATCCAAGAACAATACCACCAACAACTGTTCAGCGCCCTGATACCCACACTCGAAGCTCCCGAACCTCGGTACGCCACTCTCTCTTCCATCTCATCCTTGTCGTAACTCACAGACCACGTTGTCTCTTTTGTCTCCTACCGTCTCCTCTCACACCAAAACATCACGCAGAGTACACGCACACGCTGCAGCCGCGCTGATCAACTTTTGCGAAGGCGTCGACCGCGAGACGCTCATCCCGTACCTGGACCCCATCGTCGAACGTCTGTTGAAACTTCTCAATCCCGGTGCGAGCGATGGCGGCAAGCAGCCGAAACGATATGTCCAGGAGCAGGTGGTCACTACGTTGGCGATGGTAGCGGATGCGAGTGAGGTGACCTTTGCTAAAGTACGTCCGTCCTTCATATTTCATACCATTTGGAGATCCTGATGAAATGACTCGATATGTAGCATTATTCTAGTATTATGCCGTTGCTGTTGAACGTGCTCCAAAACGCCAACTCGTCCGAGTATAAGAAGCTAAGGGTGAAGGCGATGGAATGTGCGGGTCTTATTGGTACGTGATCCTCCATTGTTGCATCACGCACATATCTCATGTTTGCGATCTGTAGCTATTGCTGTCGGGCGTGACATTTTCCGGCCAGATTCAGTTCAATTCATCGAACTTCTCATGCGGATCCAAAGTATGCTCTGTCACGCCTTCTTCCCCATGCTCTCACTCAACGTTGCTCCCCTCTCTAGATAGCCCTCCCGACCCCACTGATACCATGCTTGGACACTATCTCATCGCCACCTGGGCGAAGGTATGCCAAGCAATGGGCCCCGAGTTTGAACCGTACCTCCCCGTCGTCATGCCGCCTCTCCTTCAAGCCGCTAGCGCAAAAGCCGACGTCTCTGTCTACGGTACGTTTCAGACCATCCAACGTATCATTTCTTCCATTCATGTTTTTCGTCGTCCAGACGAAGATGAGGAAGCGGAAGAGAAAGACGGGTGGGAGATGGTGTCGATGGATGGAAGACAGGTGGGGATCAAGACGTCTGCAATTGAGGAGAAGTGCCAGGCGTTTGAGACGCTGCTGATTTACTCGTCAACACTCGGGGCGCGGTTTGCGCCATATCTCCAGCAGAGTTTGGAGCTCGTGTTGCCGTCATTGTTGTTCTATTTCCATGATGGCGTACGGGAGGCATGTGCTATGTAAGTTTCCTCTTCTCTCATCTCAACATCCGTATGCTGATACGACCATCGTACTCGCAGGTTGATTCCAAACCTTCTCGTGTGCGGTAAACAGTCTAACACACTTACCAATCAGATGGTTCTCGCCTCCTTCAACCAACTCGTCTCCTGCATCGCCCGCGAACCCGACGCCTCCTTCCTTGCATCACTGTACAAGTGCTTCACCGATTCACTCCGCGTCATCGAAGGCCCCTCTTCCCTCCCACCCGATATCCACACCGGGGTGATCAACGCCACGAAGCAACAGCTCGCAGCGATGGCAGAGAAGAGAAGGGTGAGGGCGCAGAGAGACGTGGCGGACGAGAAGGAGGATCTTATTCTGATGGAGGAGATGGAGGACTATGCGTTGGAGGATATGGCGAAGATGGTACAAGGGTTGGTGGGTCCTGGTACCGGCGGAACTGAGGGGAATGCGGCGGTGAATGAGCTGTTGGTCGCGATTGGGAGTGTGAGGGAACTCGGGTTGCATTTGGAGCAGTGGGAAAGCGGAGATGACGGTGATACCGCTGGTTGAAGTGAGGGGCGTCATCGTGAACGTGTGCGGGACTTCTTGCGGAATGTAATGTGTGCTATTATTTGATAGACTTGCTGTTTCGTACATATGTTGTTGTTATAGTTGCGTACAAATGCATCGTGTTGTCTGTTGTAACGAGAGCATATTATTCTCGCGCCAGGACGAAAGCAGCCTTCATATCCTCAGGCTGGTAGATGAGAAAGCAAGAAAGCTGCTCAAAGCTGATACAGTAGTACAATTTTCGATTACAATCCAAACGTTGTTGCAAACTTACATGTCAGTCTTATAACACACTGAAGTACTACAAAGGCTACCCAATCGATGAGCGTGACCTGAAAGACACTAGCAGGTACAGGCTCCTACGGTTGTGTCAAGATGGTAGACACAAACTCAAGTTCCACCTGAAAGCCGGATTGAAACCGCTGGAGAAAACAAATGACGAGACTGGGACTCACTTTATCAAGTGCGGTGTGCATGTCCAAATCCATCTGAAAGCTCTCATTGAGCAGTAGAGAGGTCGGTTGTGGGTACTTGATGGGTGCGGCGAGCATGGACGAGGACGACCTGGCATAAGCATACGCGTCCTTCAGTTTGTTGATCTCCCGCTCGTATATCCCCTCAGCAATCTTCACATGCTCCTCCGGTAGAGCTCGCAGTGTTTTGCGTAGAAGGACCCCAGATTCCAAAGCTGGACGGCCCTCAGCACGAGTATGCGTACCGGAGAGGATGAAATTATAATCTGGGTCGAACGAGGACGCTCCTCCGCCGCGCGAGTAACGTTTGCGCCTTGCTTCTGTCAGCACTTGTTTACAAGTCGCGTAGTAACGGACGAAGGCAGCGTGTGCACTCGCAGGACACTCTTCCATGAGCGTGACGTAGGTGAAGTCGGGGTCTCGGATTGCCAGCGAGCACCTCGCCGCCTCTCGTGCAATGTCCTCCCAGCCGCACAACACGGCGGCGTAGTACGTTTGAAGGGGATCGCTGACGATGAACGTCCGTAACAGCATCTTCATTGCGTCTAAAATCTTGTCCATGGCGTATTTCTCCGCAATGTGTACCATGTCGACAAGAAGACGGGCGTCGACGTCTGAAGATTCAGGGCAGACGATGGAAGTCATGGAGCCATAGCAGAAGTGCAGAACGTGGCGCAACAGCTCTGCGCTTTCGGGGAGGCGTAGAATAGCTGCACCATCTGCTGCGGTCTCCGTGGATGTGTCTAGCATGCTAGCCAGGACAGGAGAAGAGCCGATGAGCATCAGCTTATGGGCACGTAGCGGCACGTCGTGTCTTGTATACAGGACGACGTCTGGCGGTATCCGATTGAAAAGCTCTGAGTGTCGGCAGCTTGAACATCCAGTGCAAGGGGGCAGTGTAGATATCGATTCGGTCCACATACTGAAGCAGAGCTTTGCATAATTGGGCCAGCTAGGCTCGCTCTATATTCAGCAATCGGAACCGCGACCTCTGTCACGAGAGAGGATGTGGGGGCTTCTTGGGTTCGGTCGCTGGCATTGGCTCGAACGCTCAGATTGTGACGAAGGCGGTAGAATGACGCAGAGCTCCCTTTCTTCATAAAAAGATCGACGTGTGTGTCCGAAAGGGTGGCGAGATGTGCGTTGAGTACGTTCCCCCTGAGTGCTTTCGCTGCCAGGATGTGGTCAGCAGCCTTTGCAACTTCGTCTTGCATGTTGCACAGGCATGCGACTGCGAAGGCTGGTAGCGGGCTGTTGGTTAAGAATGTGTCGAAAGATCGCGACAAGGTTGTTAAGCAATTGCTTGCCGGGATGATCAAGTACTTCCTTGCCGCACTCAGAACTTCCGCAACATGGTAAGGATCCTCCAAAGTTGGTAGCTCGACAGGATAGATGAGGCGCAAAAGAGTGTCCAACGTCTTGCTGACTTCTGTCATAGGAATGATGGGAGTTCCATCCGGCTCTGTGCTCCCATCATCTGAAGGTTGAGCAGAAGATGAGAGATTCTGCGGGAGGCTGAACATGTCGGAGAAGAATGGCGACGCGATGGAGAGGACGCTTTTGTGACATCCGAATTTGACTTGGTCGGACGAGAGCAGAACTACGTCTCTGTCAGGACGATCGAAAGAACTGACGGAGTCCATGGACGTGGATGGCGAAAAGGTATGAATATAGAAAGATGCAATAAGTCGGGGAAATTGGAGGTCATGGAAGGAAGAGAGGAGGAGGCGTCGGCCAAAGCGCTGCTCAGCTTGAATCCGCCCATCAACGTCCTCGACTCGACCTCGTCTTCGCTTCACGCAGGCCGTTTCGTTGTCCAGCAATTTCAGAAACGCATCAGTTCTCGTAGTACAGTGCAAGATGGACATCGACGTGTCGAACGCCGGAATGGGAGGACACCGCCAGTCTCAGCATTTCTCGCGACCTCTTAGACTCTTCCGCCCGACGCCAAGAGCCTCTTCTCTTTCTTTCCCGCCATCGCCCCTTTCATCCTCTTTCCTCTTCGTCGCCGCTTTTTGGCTGCTCTGGCCTTCGACACAATGCCACCACCATCCACGACGACAGGAGCTCGCTCGCTTTCCCTCCACGTCTCCGCTCTCAACGACACCGAATACGACTACTTCACCGCCTCCTTTTCCGACCTCCTCGACGACCCCGACGCCTTTCCCACCGACGACTCCCGCTACGACCAAGCCACCATCAGCACTCGCGAGACACGGGCATGGCTGCGAGGTCGCTACTCCTCCGTTTCGCTCCCAGAGCTCGACACCATCCTCCGCACCATAACGCCCAACAGCAACGATGTCCTCACAGGAGGACAGTTTTTCGCTGTCATGCGCCTCATCACCCATGTCGCTGCTGGAAAGGAGATTGACGGTAGTTTGGTATTCACTCAATGTGAGTTTTCTCTTCATGGCTTGGCTGTTGTGCGTCGTCGTCCGTCCCTATCTTCCCCCACCTTCTTCGTCATTTTGCCATCTCGGTCAAGCACAATTTGGCTTCATCTTCATCCATTTGACCAACCGCCGTATTTTCATGCCTTGATTGCCCTCTTCTTGCTTTCTGTTTCGATGTTTCTGCCCATCTTCTCCGGTACGTAGGCTCAAACGGTACGTAGGCTTTGAGCCTACGTACAGATCTCCCTGTTCTCCGCTGCACAACTTCTCTCTTTCTCTTCACCTATCGGAAGCCTCGCAATGTGCACCCCAATCACATGCGTCTTGTTCTTTTCTTCTTCCACTACGTCCTCTATTCCTCTCCTATGACATTGGTCTCGTTCTCGGTGTCTAAGCGCGGAGGCTGCATAGTGGGTCGTCCGACGACCTCTTACTGCGGACCTTGCTGCGCCCGTCACCCCAAGTCTCTTCTCTTTCATCCCGACGTTCGCGCAGTCTGTGCTGTATGGATGTCGTGCATCTCATCTGTTTCAGTCTTTGATTCTCCAGTCTTCGCTGTACTCGCTCCCATCCATCTTATCTCACGTTTGATTCGATATGGCATCTGATTTCTGACCTTACTTGCTTTGCAGCACACCCCATAGACGACTCGCCACGATCCAAATCACACAAACTACCTCCGCCTCCGCCTCACCATCCCGCTCACGATGGCAAGAAAGGCGCTGCACCACCGCCGCCTCCCGCGAAACGACCACCTCCCGCCCCGCGTCCGACCAACCACACCGTTTTGCCGGAGAAGGAAAAGGATAAGTCCGCTCCTGCGATCGCCGAACTCGTCATCCCAGCCTTCTCACCACCTCCGGGGCCGCCGCCGAAACCGACCAATCCGTTTGTCAATCGCACCAAATCACACGATGTGAGTGCGGGTATGCCGCCTATGGCACCGAGGGCGAAGACGACTGGGACGATTGAGGGCAAACAGCCACCGTTACCCCCAAGGAAACCTGCGATACCGCCTCCGCCACCACCACGTCATGTCTCATCGAGTTTTGTGCCACCACCGTTTCCCTCGTCCGGATCAACCAACGTCCTCATTCAGCAATCACTCCAAGCTGGTCGGATCGCGCAGAGTTTGAAGAAAGCAGAGGAGAAGCTGCAGAGGGAGAGGGTGCTGGAAGTGTTGAAGACAAGTTCAGCGAAGCAAGCACCCAGGAATAGGAGTACGAGCCCATCGAAAGACGCCAGCAGCGGTGCCTCTGCATCGTCGTCTGCTGGGTCCAGCTATGGCTCTGCTACTCGACCCCCTCCAGTTCTTCCACCACGACGTGCGTTCAGTCCAGAGACGTCGCCACGGATGTCCATACGCTCCCTCGACCAGGTCGCTACCGCCAGCGTCGGAACGTACAAGCCTCGATATCCTACTTCGTCCCCGTTTGCTCGAGATTCAAGTGCAGAGCGGACAAGACCACCACTACCCCTTCGTTCCCCTTCACGATCGCCGTCGAAGTACACGGCGGATCTTCCCTTGGAATCGCCAACCTCCACGATCTCACAACCGCCACCGACGCATCCCGACCGGAAACCAGTCAATTCAAGTTTCTCGCAAGAATGGAGTGACGTTGAGAACCCACCGTCACCCGGCGCGCGGCTCTTTCGCTCAAATTCCCTCCACCATCCTCCTCCGCCAACGCCGCCGCCGTCTTTCCGGAAACGTCCCGAGAGCGTCCAGATTGCGCCGTTTGACTCGGTTCCGCCGTCCGTTGCGACCTCTCCCATCCGTCCGTCCACCTCCAATCGCCAGACCACCCTCTCCCGCCACGTATCTCTCTCCACACCAGGCCATCTCCGTAGCGGTTCTCGTTCCAGCGACCGCGCGCCCAGCAGCCTCTCCGACTCGCCGATGGCCAACCTGCAGAAAGCGTTTGGGAATCTTCATCAGAAGGCACAACCGAAGCTCGATGCGGCGCGGTTCAAGGCCGAGGCGGGACTGAGCAAACGTGGGTTCGTGCCGCACCACTCGACCTGGATGCGCTCGGAGGGCGAGGAGCGGTTGATCGACGAGCCAGAGGAGATTGACATTGGTGGGAACAGGAGCCGAGACGACCTGGATTTGAGCGATGGGAGCGAGGCGGAGAGGGAGCGCGAGAGGGAGCATAGTTGGGAGGCGAGGTTGAGGAGTTTGCGGGGGAGTCAGAGTCATACGGGACATTTGTCAAGTGGACATGAGGCGCGAGAGAGGGCTGCTAGGACGAAGGACAAGGAAGGATCGAATGTTTCTGGGAATGGGTTCGGGAGTAGTGGTGCTGAGCTGGGCGTGTTGGGTGGTGGTGTGAAGGATCGGGCGTGGTTGTTTGAGAGGGACGATATGAAGTGGCCTGCTGGTGAGGGATGGAAGCCGCTGTAGTCCGGTATCTCTGTGCGATGCGTACGTTCCATATCTACATTTCGTTCTTTCGATGTTCGTTCAGATCCTGCGACGGTGTGCGGTGGAGGTTCTAGTCTGCGATGGCGGGAAGGGTAGCACACAATAGAAATAACATACACTGTATCATACGCACATCCTACTTTCTTTGTCTCATCTTTATCCCGTACAGTATTCTATCCTATCTGCTACGTTGTCGTTATTCTGTCGGCCCGCCCTCTGCGCCGCTTGTGCGCTGTTCGTCGTTGCCGATTGGGATTTGGCGCAACAGGCCCGCCGGCCCGGGATATCCGGGGCGCCTTGGCTGGTTTGCATGCTATTGGGTCGGCCGAGAAGATACAAAACGTTCCTCCTTCGCCATGCTCGTCCCCGACTTAGGAGTCATCGACGCTCCTTTCCCCACCACCTCCTCGTCGCTGTCGCTGTCGCCGCCGTCGTTACCGTCAACGACGACGCACCCCCCAATTACACCGGGACTCGGTGCTCACTTCGTCAAGTGAGGCTCGTCCGCCACGATGAGCCCGCTCACCACTCTCCGACGTGCCCTCTTTTCGAGGCGCACTCTGGCTTACGTCTCTGGCACCACCGCCCTCGCTGCAGGCGGTGGCTACTATTTCCTCAACTCTGGCCCCGCCTACCCTCCTCCGACGGTCGAAACCCGCCGTCCACCACCCCCATGGACCCCACCATCGCGCCAGCACATGCTCGACGCTCTGCAGAGGAGCGGCTCCGGCACAGAAGAAGAGCAATTCGATATGTTGATTGTTGGTGGTGGTGCCAGCGGTGCTGGTGTCGCTGTTGATGCGGCGAGCAGGGGCTTGAGGGTCGCTTTGGTCGAGAGGGACGATTTCAGCTCGGGTGAGTCTCTACTCCTATCTTCGTAAAATTTTCCGTTTTGTTTTGGCTGGCGTGTTCTGCTTTGAGGGGAGGAGTCTTTCTCGCTGCTGGTCCGAGAGTACACCGGGAGGCATACACACGTTCGTCCGTTTGACCACGGCACTCCCAGTCCCCCCAACGTATTTTTCCTTGGTTTTGCCGTCTAGTCGGTCAATGAGCATACATTTTCGTCTTTCACGTGCTGCTACATCGCAGGTTCTGCTGTAGCGTGCGCCCCCTCTTGCTTTTACATCATTGTTCCCCTTGTTAAAGCCCATGGCACGCCCTCAGTTTGCAGCAGAATACTAATCTCGTTCGGTCGCCCTAGGTACTTCCTCTAAATCCACGAAACTCGTTCATGGCGGCGTCCGCTACCTCCAGAAAGCCGTCATGGAGCTGGATTACGAACAATACAAGCTCGTTCGTGAAGCTCTCCACGAGCGCAGGATTTTCCTCCAAACCGCACCCTACCTCTCCGCTATGCTTCCAATCATGCTGCCCATCTACAAGTGAGTCGTCTTACCGTGAACATTTTGGCCGAAACGGTGCCTGGTTGAAAGTTTGGCTGACCACGTCGTCCTTCACAGGTATTGGCAAGTTCCCTATTACTGGGCTGGGTGCAAGGTGTACGATGTGTTGGCTGGGAAGGAGAACATGGAGAGTTCATACGTCATGAGCAAGGGAAAGGCCCTTGAGACGTTCCCTATGCTCAAAGCGGATGGTTTGGTTGGTGCTTTGGTTTACTACGATGGTACGTGCACGCATCGTTTCGTTCTTATAGCGGATTGTCTGATCCATATCCCTTGCAGGACAACACAACGACTCTCGGATGAACACGGCTCTCATTATGACCGCGGTCCAAGAAGGTGCCGTTGTGGCGAACTACGTCGAGGTCAAGGATTTACACAAGGACGCCAATGGAAAGCTCTACGGTGCTCGAGTACATGATAGGTTATCTGGAAAGGAATGGGACGTACGCGCCAAGGTGCGTTATGAATTCTCTCGTCTCTCACTTCTCTTCTGACTCGGTCGTTTAGGGCGTCGTCAACGCTACGGGTCCCTTCACCGACTCGCTACTCGGGATGGACAACAAGGAACACAAACCTATCGTTCAAGCTTCCTCCGGTATTCACATCACCCTCCCGAACTACTACTCCCCTCGCACCATGGGTCTTCTCGATCCCGCTACCTCAGACGGACGCGTGATTTTCTTCCTCCCTTGGCAAGGCAACACTATCGCCGGTACCACCGATACCCCCGCGTCTGTCGTCACCGACCCTAAGGCCCCTGAGGAGGAGATCCGCTGGGTCCTGGAGGAGGTCAGACGGTATTTGAGCCCGGATATCAAGGTCCGTCGTGGTGACGTGCTCAGCGCGTGGAGCGGACTCAGGCCATTGGTTCGGAACCCGAACGCGTCGAGTACGGAGGGCTTGGTGCGGAACCATATGATCCACGTCAGCGATAGCGGTATGGTCACGATCGCAGGTGGAAAGTGGACGACGTATCGGTCTATGGCGGAGGAGACGGTTGATAGGGCGATTGAGGTCTTCGGGCTGCAGGGCAAGGTGAAGAGCGGCTGTGTCACGGAGAGCTTGAGGCTGGTAGGGAGCCATGGCTGGAGCAGGAACATGTTCATTGGCTTGATTCAACGGGTATGTGATCCTTTCGTGCTCTAAAGATATCGAGCTGACTCGAAAGCTTTCAGTTTGGTCTGGAAACCGAGGTTGCAAAACATCTATCCGACGATTATGGTGACCGCGCGTGGACTGTATGCGAACTCGCTAGTCCTACCGGAGATTCATGGCCCCTCCACGGTGTGAAACTCGCCCCCGGCTATCCTTGTATGTCCGACTTTCTTTGACTCGCTGTCCACGCTACTGATCTTTGAATCTCTTCAGACATCGAAGCTGAAGTCCGCTATGCCGCTCGCCACGAATACGCTCAAACCGCTATCGACGTCATTGCTCGCCGCTGCCGCCTCTCGTTCCTGAACGCTCAAGCCGCTCTCCACGCCCTCCCTCGCGTCGTCGACATCCTCGCCGAGGAGCTGCATTGGGACGCTGCTCGCAAGGAGAAGGAAATCGTTAAGACCACCGAGTTCCTAGCTAGCATGGGTCTCCCTCCGTACGCCGCTGAAGCGTTCCTCCAGAGCAACGCGGACGTCAGCAAGCCGCAAAGCCTCGTTGAGCGGGTCGGGTCAGCGTTTGGACTCGGCTCTGCTGCGGCTAGGAGGCAACGCGCAGCACCGGAGATGATCTACAGCCGGGCGTGGTTCGAAGCAGGAGAGGTGGATCGCCTGCGGTCTGCGTTTGGAGAGAAAGCCATTCGCGCCGTTCCCGCTGCCGATGTATCTGGTTCATCTTCGGGCACTGTGCAGCACAGGGTCGAGACGGAGCAACTGTTCGAGCTTGTGAAGGGCATGCCTGGGTATGAAGAAGTCAAGCCAAAGGATTTCAAGTATGTGCTGGAGGAGGTCGGGTTCTCGAAGCAGAAGGACGTGGACTTTGACGAGTTTGTTGAGGTGAGTTCTGCCGTATTCAATCTCCCTTACCTTCCGCTCATGTATGCTTGTTCTGTTAGCTCTGTGCTGAACTGCGCGAGATCTTGTTCGCTCCCACCCCATCGAAGGGCGCGAAGAAGGAGCGCAAGTCGATACCTGTTGAGAAGAGCGGTGGAGGTGTATGACCCCTCGACACGGTCCTTTGATCTCTCTGTGCTCTCCTTTATGATTGACTATCTTGGATACTCCGTTTGAAGTGAAAGATTTTACGAATGCGCTGCTTGCTTGTTATGATATCCCATCTAGTCGTCTTCAATTATGGTGCTGCACACTGCAATAGGTGGGGTACACGTGTACATATCCAGTTAATGCGATGTTGCGAAGAATCTGGGGATGTTATCTCGTTCACATCATACAACGTCTGGCCTACAATCTGTCGTCCTCTAGATACACCTACGGCCGTACAGCACAGGTTTACAGTAACCGCTTTGAAGGCAGGTGAGGCAAAACGCGTCTGTTTTTGCTGCTCGTCCTTCCACCTTCGCCACCCTCAACACCATATCGGTCTCGTCATTTTCAACGCAAGTTCGGGCCCACTCCTGCTACATTCATGCCAACCAAAGCCGTGCCAATCCGACCTGTCATACACGCCGATGCAACAGCCTCATAGTCATCACGCCGCGAGGTCGAGACACAATCAGCACCCCTTCCCTGTACTTTCTGCTTCAAGTCGTGAAATCGGACGGCGTTGGCGAGCCGTCAGCGAACCAGCTGGCAGGACGGAGACGAAAAGGAGAGGATTGGAAGGCAGATGGCGGAGGAGAGGGCGGAGGAAGGAGCGGAGCAACGTCGGTCTGGACAGCGACGTCGCGAGTGGAGCGGAGAGCTGCGACGGTCTGGACACCGATGTCACGAGTGGAACGACGAGGTGCGTCGGTCTGGACGCCGACATTGCGAGTCAAACGGTGAGCTGTCTAGGATGTCGGGAAGGCGGCAGCGCGTGGACCAGAAGTCTGAATGGGAATCATTCGAGCAGAGACATCTGAGATGTCATGCGAAGTGGTCTGTGTATCGGGGGAGACCACTACACGCGTGAATAATGCGCGAACATGTGTCTCGGCCGCAAAAGTGGGCTGAAAAAGCTCGGCGTGAGCGGCGCTACGAGAGGCCGGCGAACGAGGATAGGCGGGAAGGGGCGGTGTCAGTCGGGCACGACGAGTGAGTGAGCTGTGCACAGAGGTCGAAGCTTTGCGTTTGGAAGAACTGCGAAGTGTGGTCACTAATGAGACGACAGGTGGGAGCGTAAAGACCACAGATCACGTACGTTGGCGGACTCGGAATGCTCGCATGCTCGACAACGCTCTGGCTGGCATCCGGAGAAGAAGAGCGGTTGTGGTTCGGGTGCTGTTGGACATCGGGGTGCGCAGAGGAAACGTCAGAGGGCGGTGTGTATGTGGTCGATGCGCACGGAGAAGGAGGGAGGTCCGCGATGCCAGGGTGGTCGCTGAGACGAACACCGTTCAAGCCGGCCTCAGAGGAAGCATTGTGGGCTTCTGGCCGACGCGATGCAGAGAAGGTCCCATACCGGTCGCATTTTTTGGCGTTCCGAGCTTCGCGTTTGGCTGCTTTCTCGGCGGTGCTGATGGAGAACTCTGGCTTTAGTGAGAGCGAGGCGAGACAGACTCGGATTCAGAATTCACGCACAGAGTCTTGGGATCGATGTTTCTTGCACCCTGTTTACGACCACGACAACGAGTGGGAGGGCTAGGAAACGAATGAAAGTGGGGGTCCATGGTGAAGCCTTGAAAGTGGGAGGCTCCGGGAGCTTGAGCAAGGTACTGTAAATAAAAAGGGACAAGACTCAAACTTGAACGCCTGAACTCCACGCGACTCGGCCCCGCACCAGTCACCGCTATTGTAGCACGTAACTACCATGGGTACACTTCAACTCTCGTCTCGAGTACAGTCTACCAGAGCAGAACTTGAAGTAGCCGAGAGACGGATCGGCAAGACGAGTCGGACCACGATCGATACTTATCAACCGGCGGCGAAGCACTTAGCCGGCGTCTGTACGTGGTCCCTCTTTGCTACCATGACGAATACTCCCAGTCCGACTCCTCCAACATCGAACTTTTGCAGACTTTTGCCTTCGCAATCCTACCACGTCTTATCTCCAAGAAATCAAATGTGGCCACTTTGGGTCTTTCTTGCGCTAGCATCACTTCCCGGGATCTGTAATGGCATTATGGACTACAGCATACGCTGGAGAAGAGTTCAAGATTGGGTATTCTTCGAACAGATGTACACGGTTTATGGTAGGTTCTTCCTTCAGTTTTGGATGGTGTTTGATTCTGATATCAATCGACGCTCAATCACCAGACCTTTCTATCTCGCTGTAATCGCGTCTCTGCTGCATCTTTATGCTAGATATGCACTTCTCCTGACGAAACGTCCGGTCAGCGAGAAGTCTCATCTTACGTGATGACCATCCACGCTATAAAGCCAGGGACCAATGTCGCCCTCCTCTCATCTGCTTCACTTCTCACCCGCTCGCCATCGCTATGCTTACCGTTACGGTCGACCAGTTCGTTTCCGCCGAGTTGGACTACCTTGTGGTAGGAGGAGGGACGTCGGGATTAGTCGTTGCAGCTCGGTGAGTGCGATTCATATGTCTCGCACACGGTCTGTCTGAACCCCCATCGCCAGGTTGACAGAGGATCCAAATGTCACTGTTGGAGTGTTGGAAGCGGGAAAGTATCCCGAGAACGATCCGCTGGTCAACGTTCCAGGTGCGTAGAGTCAGCCCTCAGGTTTGGCATCCTTTACTGACTCCATTACATCAGGTATGATGGCGCGGGCTATGCATAACTCCGAGTATGATTGGGATCTCCGAACCGTCCCTCAAAAATACGTCAATGATCGCCAGCTCCCTCAGTCCCGCGGAAAAGGCCTTGGTGGATCATCCATGGTGCGTTCGTTCTATCTCGAGAAGTCTCTCGCTAGCATCTCATTGGGACCTGCAGCTCAACCTGCTGGCAATGGCTCGTCCCGGGAGAGTTGAACTCGACGCATGGGAAGAGCTCGGGAATGCGGGTTGGAATTGGGAGACAACGCTGGACTATATGAAGAAAGTGCGTTCAACCGGTAGCCGTATACTGTCTCACTAACATGCGTGCCGCTCGGCTCCACCAGTCTGAACGTCTCGATCCAGTGAAGCTATCGCCTGAGGACGCCGCTCGGTTTGCCGCTGTTCCAAATCTTATCAACTATGGAACAAACGGTACGTATTCTATGCTACTCTCTGTCCTCAACTGGTTCTCACCGTTGATTTCAGGTCCCATCGCAAAATCTTTCCCTCCTCATATCACCGAGTGTCATACTGCTGTTCTCGACGCTCTCGAGGCGAACGGTCTTCCTCGTAATCTGATAATGTACGGGCTTTAACTTCGTCAACAGTCGTCTAACGACTTACGTGGTCGTTTCGTAGGGAGATGGATACCCAGTTGGGGGTTTACTCGTTGTTAGTAACGTCGACTCCAAGACCGCGACCCGTTCATACGCCGCTTCTGGTTACTACGCCCCTAATGCCCAACGTCCCAATCTCTTGGTTTTGACTGAAGCATATGCTACCAAGGTCAGCTTGTCGCGTGTCTTGCGCGCAAACACTGATCAATGTTCTAGATTCATTTGGCGACCACTGCGAACGGCCTGCAGCGCGCAACTGGCGCTTCGTTCGATTACCATGGCAAACTTTACGACGTTCAAGCAAAAAAGGAAGTCGTCTTATCAGCAAGTACGACAGCGTTCCTGCGCGCTCTCTGAAACGTATTGCTGATGCGTTCCTCCAGGCACCTTTCAGAATCCTCAGCTTCTCGAGCTCTCCGGTGTCGGCGACAAGGACGTCCTCGCGTCTTTCGGTATAGAGACTAAGATTGATCTTCCCGGCGTTGGAGCAAACTTGCGTACGTTACCATAGTCTCGCCGTTTCAAATTCGCTGATCGACATGGTCACAGAGGATCACGCGCTAGTTCCTACCGTCGTGGAAGTCGACGCAAAAGTCAAGTCGATTGAACTCCTGTTCGACCCTGCGCAACTGGCAGAGCAGCAGGAGCTCTAGTAAGTTCGTCATATCTTGATCTTGTCTCCTCGCTGATTGTGTATCGCTGTCAGCGCGCAACAAGAGGGGATCCTCGCTGGTATTCCCTCTTCCGTCTTCGCGTTCATGCCTGGTGACGTGATCGGCTCTCTGGACGATGTCAAGAGGTGGAAGCAACTCTCGTCGATCAGCGGTTATACTCCGGAGATCTTCGAGACAACACAGCCGACGGTCAAAGCGGGTATCGAGAAGCAATACGACATCCTAGCCAGGTGGATAGATGACCCTGAGCAGCCTCTCTCGCAGTCAGTTCGACCGCCTTTATTCATAGTCATATCGCACTGACTGCTATATACTTAGACTTCTCATGTTCAATGGTCACTTCCCCGTTGCTGGAATCAAGCCCGACTTTTCGAAACGACATCTCTCCCTCCTTTGTGCATACACACATCCGTTCCACCGCGGTACTGTGCATATATCCTCGACCGACCCAGCCGTTCCGCCTGCCATCCAACAAAACTACTTCTCCAACGATGCCGACCTTGACATCCTCGTGAAGACTGTACAGTGGATGACGAAAGTGTACGACACGGAACCATTGAAGAGCTTAGTTGTAAGAAGGGTCGTCCCGACGGGTGGGGAGAGTGAAGAAGAGCTCAGAGAATGGGCGAAGGAGATGTTTGCCACGGTGCACCATCCGGTCGGGACATGTGCGATGCAGCCAAAAGAGCTTGGCGGTGTGGTGAATAGCAGGCTCCTAGGGAATACGGTCATGTCAAGGGCAGGTCCCGCCGCAGGCGGGCCGGAAAATAGGCAAGGGAGGAGCCCGGAGGGCTCCGGAGACCGTGCCCAGGGAAGAGAGCAAGGGACCGTGCATTTCCAGCCGGCCTCTGTCGTCGGCTGCCATTTTTCCCCGCAATTTTGGCGAGCTCGCTGCTCGCCTATCTTTCTTCCACCCATATTGTACTGGTTCATTAGGC
>RWJN01000025.1:0-146626 GCA_004332605.1 Steccherinum ochraceum
GTTGGCTGGAGAATGTGACGTACCAGATGAACAATATGGTATGTGTTTGTTCGTCGTTTATGTTGAGGGGTTGTCGTTGAAGGCGTGATTAGGATTATAAGACGCAGTCGAACCTTCTCGCCGGGTGAGCTCTTCCCGGCGTCTCTACCATACACCCTCATACTGACATTCACACTTGCGAAATCACAGCCCAATCGGTCTCCTCAAGATGTACATCACCCAGTCCTCACAAGATACCGCTCGGGACGCCGTGCAGATCTTCGGAGGACGCGGGATCACCAAGACCGGCATGGGTCGGTTCATTGAGCACGTACGTGCTTTTGCCGTTTCTTTCTCATTGTCTTCATCTCGTCGCTTTCTCCTCTTTCTCTTCCTTGGATCTGGTTATTAACGAACACATGCGTTCGCGTTTACAGTATCACCGTACGGTCACGTACGACTCAATCCTTGGCGGAGGTAAGCCACTTGCTGCTTCTTGATACTCGGTCGTTAGAGTTGCGTTGACCTGGATCGTGTTTTTGTAGCGGAAGACGTGCTGGGCGATCTTGGTGTGCGGCAGGCGATTAGGAGTATGCCGAAGAACGCGAGGCTGTGAGAGTGCGCAGAGTCGCTGTTGTGAGTTGACGGATTTGTTGTATTATAGATTCCTTTTGTTTGGCACAGTCAATGCAGGCTCTTCAACCGAAATCGTGCTCACGGCGGTGTAAGATCTACTGCCAGCATCTCCTTCCCAAGATATGTCGAGCCGCTTTTGTTCTACGTGACGGCGGAACAAACGAGGCGACAGTCTACAGAGTCGTAGGGTCGCAGGTCGTACTTCGGTCCTTAAAGTTCCTTCCCAGATCATCCTTAGGCTATAGCGGATTGCAAGGTGAATGGGAATCTGTCGCTAATGATCGATGATATGCAAACTACCCGACCTCTATCACTGTCCAGTGTCAAGCAACCTCTCTAGATCCGTTTTCCACCAGATCAACGCCAGAACTCGTCTTGCAAGTGCCACTGGGCATGTCCGATTTGGACATACGCTACCACTGACAACTGACAACTACTGGCAGTAGCAGGTCTCCGTGCATCTTGACGAGATTCAGGCGACCTCCAGCCTGCTCAGGCACTACTTTTCGTCTTCAGCAACAAGTTGATGTATCAACCTGATGTGCATGGCAGAGCTGGCATGCTATGGTTAAGGAGTTAGCAGAAAGACGTTTGGCATAAATGCGACAGCCACACACAGCGACATCCCTCAGCCCGATGCTCACCTAGCTCAGCTAACTTAGACCGAACACGGAGCTCTGGCAGGTGAGCCATTTGATTCTCAGCCAAATCGTCCTTTCTGACATTTTTGCTCTTTGCGGATGCTCTTACGACTCATCGTCCTCGCGGCTCAACAGTTCTCTTTCTCAACCTAATCAACAGTCAAACATCGCTATCCTACTATCGTTACTTCTTGTCGATTACTGTCAACATGCGACTTACGATCATCACCGCCGGTATCCTCACTGTCCTCGCGAGCTCACTGGAAGCAGAAGCCGCCCCTCTCCGCATGTATTACGGGCGTGGACTCGACGATAATGCTGCAATTTTATCACCCGACCGCAATCTAATCACCCGCGAGATTCTGCAAGCTATCTACGCCCGCGAGCCTCCTCGGAAGGATTCACGCCACATGTGAGCACAGTGTATTGTTCTCCGCGAAACTCATCGAGACTCACAGCTTACAGTGGAATTTCCGCTCCCTTGGTGCGACGCGTCGATGAGACCGGCAGCACAAATCCTCCCGCCCCTCCAGCCAACTCAGCCAATCCCGATTCGCCGCCTCCCAAGTACAATCAACCCGTTCGTACTGCCCTCCCCAGACCGTACGTGGATAGAGTCACTCCTGATCCCACGGATGAGGATCTACCGCCGCCGTATAAACACTGGGCTAGCGCGACAGACCATGCACCAGGAGGCACTTATCCTCCTCCACCTGGCGCTGACCAGCCCAGTAGTGCGAAAGGCCGCGTGAAGAACAAAGTTTCAGCTCCCCTTGGAGCTGGATATGCTGAACCCCAGGGCGTTACAGCCCACGAAGGATTCAACCTGGACAGGGAGTATCCGCCACGAGCATGGACCGCACATAGAATGGCAAATCCGCTTCCTCCACACATTGACTCCTCGGTAGTCAAGCCGGCTAAATCGGAGGGGAAGAAACCGAAAGGCGAGGACTCCTTCGTGGTGAAGGGAGTCGCCGGTCACATAAACCCGTCTATAGTGTTGCCGGGCCATCTCCCGTAGATTTTGAGATTACGGTCCTCCGAAATGGATCTGGCTACTTGGGGACGATATCTTGCGACGGAGAGTTGGCTACGGCGGCGGAAAATCAACATTCTGAGATGCTCTACAGTACGACTCAATGCGCGCAGCTTGAAGGCTCTCTGGGATGCCACCTCGACTACAATTTTCGTGAGCCCTCAGCCACCTTTCTTTTGCCAGCGGAAAGAGTCGTCCGATGGCTACACACAGCTTCGGGGACGCGTCTTTCCCTCTGTTTGAACATTTCCACAGACCCACAAGTTTCTCGTCAATACCCGGATGTTCGATGTTCGACTTTCAGCTCACCACATGGGTCATCCGAATACTTATACTTAGACATGTATCAAATAAACTCGGCCAGACTGTCTTCATGAGCGAAGTGTCTAGCGTGCGAGGGACAGAAAACGACCGAGCGCGGCCAGTGGCAATCGAGGAACTCAGAAAGAACAACGTGACCGCGTTTGATCACGTGCGAAGACGCGCTCTCAAGACGCGCTTCCAGCCGCGCTTCACTTTGTTCACGATGATACCATCACCTCGCACTACGACTCGCTTTGTTCTTGCTTTCGCCAGCTACATGAGGATCCTACACGAATATGACGTTCTATGCCTCAATATCACCGCCAAATCTAAAGACGACTTGCCTTGTTCTCAGTCGAGTCCTTTTGCTCTTTGTCGCATCCCTACGTCAACTCATCCGGAGTGACTGCGCATGCCACCCTACTGTGCCTCTGTGGCATCTGATCTAGCGCGATCTTCACCCCTCTGTTACCTTCTCGCATCTTCCCCTTTGGTCTAGCAAAGCATCGTGTCCTCGTCCACCTTCACCCACCTGCCACCGCGCACAAATCGCAGCCACAAAGTGCCACCTTTCCACAAGCTTTGTCTCTGTGGCCATCCACCTCAGCCACCCCGACCATGCGTCAGCCACAAACTGTGCACCAAAGAGCCGCCATCATTAAAAGGCGGGGATCTCACAATGCAAACCCTTCATCCTTTCTGTAGCCAGGCGCGACCAACCGAGGGACCTTCAACAAGATATATAAACTGCTCACCGTACTCCTCACCAGTTCCTCATCCCTTACGACGTCGTTTTCTTCGCTTCTTGTTTCGGGTTCTCTACTCTCTCTATTCTCTCTCCTTCCCTTAATTATTTATGGGTTACAACAACAAATACTACTTCAACGACAAACATGTCACTAGTGCCAGCTATCCTCTGGACCATGGGCCGCCGTCCATCGCGAAACCTCATTACTCCCAGCCATCTTTCTTGTCGGCAGCTCCGGACGGCGAGTCACTTGCTGCCATGCTATACCCAGCTCATATGGGCAAGCAATATTCGGAGCCCAGCGCATTCGCACAGGGTACGCGACCTCTTCCTCCAATACCCGCTCCTCAGATTGTTGATAGTGGTCGCCTCATAGCGGATCCGCTGGTCAAGCCACCGCAAAAGAAGACCCATGCCAACCCGCTCGTGGCGAAGGTCACGCAATGGACTGGGAACAGGTCCACGCAAGCCTTGCATCCCAGTGCTGCAGCAAACCTCAAGCCACAGCAGTCTCTCAGCTTGACGACCACGAACGTCATCTACCACACTCAAGGCCCCAACTCTCCTCCTGGTATCAGTCCCGCCTCCAAGACGGCCACTTTGTACCCCAGACCCGGCTCCACCCTCGCCGCCAGTACCAACGTCGACGCCAAACTCAAGACCAACCCTCGTCCACGCTCTCCCCACGCCGACTCTTTGCTTTCCATCTTGAACGGTCACCACCGCGACACCCCCGAACGTTCCCCCAACATCACTCCAGAGAAACAACGCGCCCGTTTGCTTCTCGAACGGGAGAGAGCGAAGGCCCAGGCGGCGCGTCAAGTCAAGATCGACGCGCTCAGGAAGAAGTACTCTAACGCGCCGAGGGTGGGGTCGTTGTTGAGTGGGAAGATCGTGGAACGCAACAGTGCGTTGGCGAATTGGAGGTTCGACGAGTCGACGAAGAGCCAGGAGGATGTGAGGAAGAGCAAGATGGGTGCGCTGGTTAGAAAGCCCGCAGTGAGGATCTACAAGTAAGTCGGCTCGCTCACACACGCGCGAGTTGTCTCACTGACTGACTGGGTCGGCCTTCTCTTCAAAAAAAAGGCTTTGCAGCGCCGACAAACTTGGTGTTTGCAGGTGCCACTACTGCAAGCAAGAACGCCTCGACTTCAACGAGGTTCGCCAGATCAACCGCCGTCTTATCCACCTCCGTCTCGTCGTCATCGCCGAGGCTGCCTGGAGGAGTCCCGCAAGCATGGCGATGTTGGGCTCCCGTCAAGATTACAGAGCCTTCGAAGGGTTCTTCCTCGACTTCTGCGCCACCATCACGACGCGGCTTATTAGAAGACTCGGGTGCACTGAGTGCGAAGATATGGAGGAGGTGGTGGATGAGAGCGACGGCACTAGGCCGTCGTGGCTGTGGGCGACTCAGGAGGATTTGTGGGTTGATAGGTTTTGGGCGAGGTTGAGGAGGGAGTACGCCCTCATCTCGGAGCAGTCTGATGATAAGAAGGGCAACTAACGGAAGGAAAGGCCGATGGTGGTGGTGGAAGGAGCTGTTATGAAGAAACTATCACGAAAACACACAAGCACGCGTCGGAAACCTAATCTGGGGTATACGCGTTCTCAGTGAACGCGTATTTCCTTCTCAAATCTCTCTCTCTCTTCTTTGCTTTCTCATTCTAACGTCTTCTCTTGGATTGATGTCGACGCCGCAGGGCTGCCCGTCCATCTAACTACTCTTCTTGCAGTAACGTCTTCTCTCATCTCTCTTTCTCCGATTTCAGGACTCTGGTTTAACGTTCGTAATGACCCATAATGCATGATACTCACGCATGATGTTTCCATACGCACTCCTGTTTCCTGACATGTAGTATAATGTAGTACAGTACATACACCTGTCTCTCTTCCCTGTGTCCGTAGTTAGTACAGTCTTGAATACGAATACAATTGTTGGTTTGCTTTGCTTTATCAGTTACAAGTACACGTGTTTGCGATGCGATGTTTCTTGTTAGTCAATATTCAATGCTCATGCACTCTCCTTTCCTCCTTCACCATGTCCACCAACAAACCCTACCTCTCAGAACACATTATAATACCTCCCCAAGGGCAACTTCTTCGCCGGCTCCACCGTCATATGTTCCCCATCGGCCCGCACCTCATAGCTCTCCGGATCCACCTGCATCTTCGGCGTCGCGTCGTTCCACTTCATGTCGCGCTTCCGCACCTGCCTGCACCCGCGCACGGGCTCGAACCGTTTGGAGAGGCCGTAGGAGGCGATGGTGCCGGAGGTGAGGGAGATTTCGGAGACGAAGGACACGGAGTTGAGCGAGGCGGAGGCGGGGTGCGCGCCCCACATGGGTCGGCCGAAGAAGGGCTGGACGGTTGGGATGGAGGCGTTGGCGTCGCCCATCTGGATGAGCGTAAATGTGAGTAGAGTTCGGGTGGCTTGGAAAAGTAGAGAAGAAAGAAGGATGTGGAATACGTACCTGGGCCCATGCGATCACACCGCTCTTGAGGACCATCTCAGGCTTCGACCCGAAGTTCTCGGGTTTCCAGAGGACCAAGTCTGCGAGCGTACCAGGGACGACCTGTCCTACAAGGTGACTGATACCATGCGTGATCGCCCTAAACCCAAAGCAAACACCAAAAACAACGTCAGCCCAACCCGACCCAACATCACAAACAAAACCCCACGTACGGATTGACAGTATACTTCGAAATATACCGCTTCACCCTCGCATTATCGTTCCCGCCCTCCTTATCCCCCAGCGACACAAGCGGGCCCCGGAACTCGCGCATCTTGCTCGCAGTGCGCCACGTGCGGGCGATGACCTCGCCGACGCGGCCCATGGCCTGCGAGTCGGAGGAGATCATCGAGATGGCGCCGGTGTCGTGCAGGACGTCTTCGGCGGCGACCGTCTCGGCGCGGATGCGCGATTCGGCGAAGGCGAGGTCTTCGGGGATGTTTTTGTCGAGGTGGTGGCAGACCATGAGCATCTAGGGTTTGGAGTGAGTCAGTTAGCTTGACGGGGAAAGGGTTGGGAATTGGAAGAGGAGGCGGTACGTACGTCGAGATGCTCATCAAGCGTGTTGCTGGTGTACGGTCTCGTCGGGTTCGTGGACGACGGGAGGACGTTGTCCTGTCCACATACAACAATGATATCGGGAGCGTGTCCGCCACCTATTCAAACAGCAAAGGCGCCAGGCGTCATCAGCACACTGGGTGACTCCACAAGCGTCCACAACGACTCACCCGCTCCCTCGGTATGGTAGGTATGGATCGTCCTACCGCCAAACGCGGCTATCGTACCTACATCCCGCCCCGAACGTCAGTGACGGGTCTCCCGGAGCGCGCACTCATAACCAAAACTCACTTTCCACGAATCCGCTTTCGTTCAGCGTGTCCGTATGGATATTGACCTGGACATCAAACTCATCCCCGACATCCAAGCAATTCACAATCGCACTCGGCGTCGTCCCCCAATCCTCATGCAACTTCAACCCCGCCGCGCCCGCCCTCACGATCTCCCTCAACGCCACCGGGCCCGAATCGTTGCCCTTCCCCGTGAACGCAAAATTCATCGGCAGCCCGTCCGTCGCCGCCAGCATCTGGCGCATATAGAACGGACTCGGCGTGCACGTGGTGGCGTTCGTTCCGGCGGAGGGCCCGGTACCGCCCCCGATCATGGTGGTCACGCCCGACGCGAGGGACTCGGTGACTTGTTGGGGGCAGATGTAGTGCACGTGCGCGTCGATGGCGCCGGCGGTCACGATGAGCTTCTCGCCGGCGATGGCTTCGGTGGAGGAGCCGATGATGAGGGAGGGGTGTACGCCGGACATGACGTCCGGGTTCCCGGCTTTGCCGATCCCGACGATGAGCCCGTCTTTCACGCCGATGTCTGCCTGGGTTGGGGGTGAGTGTATGCGCTCTGGGAAGATGTGAAATGAGAAGAGAGAACAACGAACCTTGTAGATCCCAGTCCAATCAACGATAAGGGCGTTGGTGATAACAAGATCCAGCGTATCCGCCGCAGAGCGATTGGTAGCCTGCCCCATCCCCTCTCGGATCGTCTTTCCACCACCAAACTTGACTTCATCTCCATACACAGTCTACCAAAGAAAACCACACCCTGTCATCAGCCACCAAACCAAACAACCCGCGACACGACACGACACGACCTACCATATCCCGTTCCACCTGCACCCACAACGCCGTATCCCCCAACCTAACCCTATCCCCCACCGTCGGCCCAAACATCGCCACATACGCCTCCCTCTCCACCCACGTCTCCCCATCCCCTCCTCCCAGCTCCCCGGCGCCAGGCTCAACCACATGCCCAAACCCCCTCGCCACAAGCCCCCGCACAATCTCCTCCGTCCTCCCCAAATCAACCACCCCCGATGCCAGGCGGTTCCCGCCCGAGATAACGCGGTTGCCCGCGATGGCGCAGAGGGTGACGGACTTGACGTCGCCGGGCTCGAACCGCACGGCGGTGCCGGCGGGGATGTCGAGCCGTTTGCCGTAGGCTTTGCTGCGGTCGAAGGAGAGCGAGGGGTTCGTTTCGATGAAGTGGTAGTGGGAGCCGATCTGGGTGGGGGGAGATGGATGTCAGTTCTCATTTCTACGGTGATCATTTGAAAAGACGAGGAGGATGAGATGGCGGGCGTGCGCCATAGGGAAAGACCCTGCACGCGAGCGTGATACGAGAAACAAGGAGCGCGGAAGAGGCGGCTCCTCGAGGTTACGCAACACCTCGAGCCAACGCGTACGCCACATCCCAGATGGTATCACGACGCAGTGTGAGGTGGCACTCGGACGAGTTGCGATACCGAAGGGGTATACGAGAGGATAGAAAGAGTCCGAGATGTTTTGGAAGATGTGGTGGTTCAAGGTTGGACCCCACACCCCTCAAAGTAACGCACCACAACACCTCACCAAACCTCGACCATCAAACCCCACCACCGCAAGCAACTCACCTGGATCGGCCTATCCCCCTCATTAGTAACCCTCAACCTAACCCTCTCCCTCCCCTTATTGATCACCACCCGCTCCTTCACCACCACCACCGCCCCAGGCAAAGCATGGCGCGCAGACTCCGCTGGGTCGACGGCGGTGAAGGCGTCGGGTGCGGGGACGGGGAGGAAGGAGCCGTAGAGCGCGGCGGGGAGGTTGCCGTTGTCGGTGCAGATCGGGTCGTGCACTGTTACTAGGAATACGCTGGGTTCGTCCGAAAGCGAGTATGAAATATGAGATATGAGATTGAATGTTGTAATTAGGAATGAGAATAAGAAAACCCACCCATCCTCAAAAGTCCCCTCCACCTGAATCTCATGCACCAGACTCGCCACCCCGGGCAAAACATGCCTCCTCCCAAGCAACGTCTTCCCATGCTGCATCAACTCTGCCACGGCGTACGTCCCGTCGCGTATGCATTCTTGCAATTGCGAGGCGATGAGGGCGACGGCTTCTGTGCGGTTGAGGCGGAGCCCTCTGGCGAGACGCTTTTGTGCGAGGGAGCCTAGCTGTGGGTGAGTTGCGTGAGTTTGATTATGGTTGTTGTTGAGGGGTATGGAGGGAGGTGAAGTGAGGTTGTGGTGCGTACCTGATGGAGGACGAGTTTGTCCTGCTCTCGGGGAGAGATGCGCATGGCTGGGAGATGATGGTGGTCGTCTTCTGAGAAGCTGCGGTGGACATGGCTGGCAATGGCGCTGGCATGGGTATGTTGCGTGCGATAAGAGATAAGGGTCGTCGTCGTCGTCCACTGGGAACTTGGAGAGGAGGCGATAATGACTCTGAGTCTGAGGGGGTTGCTGTACGCGCAGCTGATCGATCGGGTAGATTGCGAGCCAGTGAGTGTATCTACCCGACGTTCGGTGACCTCACTCGTTCATGTTGTGGCAATGTTTCGCGAATACCTTCATCTCCGTCTCGGTCAATCGTCTCTGGCATTCCATTTTCTTTTCACGTTCGTCTCCTCGGCTTGCGCGTTTTCATCGAACTCGGCCATCCCACCGCGCTCGTACACGCACGCCTCGTGTCTATCTGTCATAAGCACTCAACCCAGTCACTGCGGACAGCAGTGCTGCGGCTCGGCCGTCCATTTTCGTATGCGCTGGCACTGGCAATGTCGCTCTCACCGCGCTTTGCAAGGTAACATTGCCTCTACAGATGTGTCTGTCAAACGGTGAACCTTATACCTTTCACGGTGAACCTTCTCTCGACAAGGCTCTGGCTGTTCTCTGGTCCTACTCTACTTGCTAAATGCTCAGGCCCCAGGTACTTGAGCAGAGTTATCAGCGATCAAGCATTCATGCAAGAGATACAGTACACGCTGCTCCGAGCTCCATGGAACAGCCGCAGGCGGGACGAATGAACGAATGAACGCGTCTTCGCCGTTCGGGGAGATCCTCATTGACTGGTTGATACATGTCGGGACCTTTGGAAGGGCGCAATCTGAAGTTTGATTCTTGATTCTTGATTCTTGAAGCTGAGGCAGCTCCGCACTTGATTGAAGTGTTCGTTGCACATCCACACACCGCTCGAACAGATGTGGACCATCATCAGTTGTGCCCGATCGAGAAGGGCGTTTGTGCGGGATCGACCGAGCGCCGGGACTGGGCGGCAGGGGAGTGGATAGACTTGCGCTCTCACTTCGTTCTTTCCCCGGACTCTCTCATCCTCCTCTTCCCATCAACAGTCCCCCGCATCATATCCCATGTCCTCCCAACTACCTATATCTTCCGTCCACTCCCCCGCCCAAGCCCCTCGCAAGCGCACCATGTCTTTCTCTTCCCCACACCCCGCCAAAGCCGCCAGAACCCCACTCCGCCGCACCGGCTCCTTCCTCTCCCTCGACGACATGGAGTCGGCAACCAGAGCGGACAGGGCTGGCTCGTCTTCCTCGCTCTACGTAGCGTCCTCGTCCTCCTCGTCGACGCCCTCGACCCAAGCACGCGCTCTCCGACAGTACAAAGAACACCGCGAACGCCGCCGCAACCAATCCCGTGCCTCTTCCTCCGCCTCCTCCTCCTCGTCGGAATCCTTCCTCGTCATCCAATCCCACCCCCACCCCCAACAATCCGTCTCCAAACCCCAATACTCCCCGCCACCCACCTCGACGGCCTTCCCGTGCCCGCGCACCTCGTCGCCACTCAGCCCCGCACGCACCCTCCTCCCCGCACGCGCCTCCTTCCCCCGCTCCAAACGCGAGCCAGACCTCTACAAGGTCGCCATCACCACGCGCATGCGCGCGAGCCCCGAGGGCCAGAAGATCCTCCACATGGGCCCGCGCCTCGCGCTGTCCATCCATGCGGCTACCAAGGAGCTGGAGCGCATCGTGGCCGCGCAAACGCAAAGTAGAGATAGGGATGGGGATGTGGCGATGGTGAATGTGAACGAGGATGGGTCGGGGATGGGGATGGGGATGACGACGTCGTGGATCGTCGTGCCGCCAGAGGATTGGGAGATGGTGGATTGTCGCGCTTAGATTTTGGGAGACTTAGGGAGGAGACGAAAGAAGAAGAAGCACCCGCATATATGGACGACGAAGATAACCCTCTCGACCCTCTCAACCCTTTCTTGGATACAACCAACCACTATTCGCACTTCTTATTCTCTCGCATGGACGCTAGAGCCCTTCTTTGAATGTTTAACCCCCACCTTGGATGTTCGCATCCACCTCTGTTTATTGCCTTCATTCCGGTCCGTTTCTGCACTGCACTGCATCTATGCTACTTCCTCTTCCTCTTCCTCTTTCCTTTTCTTTCTCTCTCTACATGGAACCCTTGTATAATCGCGATCGCCTTTGTTTGAGTAGTCTCGTTTTTGGTCTTCGGTTTAGTTATTGCCTTACCTTGCCCAGCGCAACCCCCACCCTCCCTCGTCATGGAATTCGTAGTAACATTTAAATTGCACCCGTCTTGTCTTGTACAGTAACACCCCCATACCATACATACATACAGCCCTCTCTCTATTCTTTGTGTAGCTAACAGCCTCTGCCTCTAACATTTGTCTCGTACATACATACCTCATACAGTACATCGTCATCATACATCTTTCTCGTTCATCTGAATCAGTGCTTGTTTCTCGTTAACGTTTGAGTCTCATGCGTACGGTCATTCGAGTGAAACTTCCCCTTCTGCGAGCGCAGACAGCGTAACGCCCAAGTGCACGGTATCCCGCTCACCGGGATCTACTCAACTGTACACTTGCAACTTGAACCTACTTTCGTAGCTCGTACTCCCGATCTTGATTGCATGATACTGATGCAGGTACGTACCCGCTCACCAGCCACCCAGCGTAGCCTGGAGAAGTGGGAACTAGGTAGATCGTCTCGATCCAAGGCGTGTAGATCATGATGCATGATCATGGCGTTGAGTTGCTGGTGTGATGATGAGAGCTTTCTGGAGAGTGGGAGGGCGTTCTGCTGGAAGGTGGGATGGGAGGGATGGGAGGTGCCGGCGTACTAGCTGCTACTAAGTGTTGGCCGGAAGAGATGCAGAGGAATGCGGATCATCGATCAGCGTGCGTGATCTACTTTGGTTGTAACGTTCTTGCTTTCCAGTCGTTGTGTGTGGAGCGTATACTGATCATGGACGCGTCGAAACGTCGGTCTGCTGGGTCTTGCTGAGTGTATTGAGCAAGTGTTGGATCCCGCAGCTGCATCCCGGTGGAAACTTAGATTCAGATCCGAGCTGTCGACGTCAGGACTCAGAAGCTCGCTCCTTCTCTGGATATCTATAAGCATCGATATTTATAAGTAGACGAACAGCACGAGTCGGTCAACAGACAAACAAAAGTGGCAATTGCAAGTAGTCTTCGGCGCGCGTGGCCATGGGATCTCGGGCCTCGCGGGGCAACCAACAAACTTCTCTGTTTGCTGTTTACGCCGCACGATCAACTAGCTGAAAGATAGATCCGTCATCCAAGAGGGAATGATGGCAGTAGGTCGGCGGTGTCCGAAAGATGCCATGGCCGTTCAAAGACTGGAGGATAGACGTGCATGATGCTTCTTAAGTAGACATGCGTGATGGCAATGCATGAACTTTAGCTTTGACTTTGTTCCGCGGAGCGTGGTTGTCAGGTCGCTGTATGGGTACGGTCATGGGTACGGGTGGGGTGGCAGCGAGGTCGGTGAGGTCGGTGCTGGGCGAGGGTTGGTGTTGATAGAGTGTTTGGGTCCAAAGTCGTTCACGAGCACGGGTTTTCTCTCTGGGTAGGGACGTATCATGGCGGAGGACAATCTTCCGCACATGCATAACTGAAATCGTCAAAGCGGAATCAATAACGCACGATCGCTGGAGGTAGAATAGAGTAGGGGATCATACGAAGCGCAAAGGCATCACGATCCGAGTCGCACCAGGTATCGACAATCCAAACTCCTCCCCCTTCCCTCCTAGCCAGCAAACCCACAACCTCTCACTCTTTCCCTCCTCATGGCACGAGCACCCAACCATCAACCAATCCTCGCCCTTTTCTTACTCGACCCGCCCGCTTCATGGAACCCCTCCCGACACCCTCCCTCACTCTCCCCGTCTTCTTTACAACACGACCACGTGAAGTTGTCCGGGTAGTCGCGCCGGTTGGACGGGGTGTCCATCGGGCCGTGGACATCTTCGTCCCAGTCGACGAATTTGGATTCGTCGGCGTAGAGGTGGCCTGTGAGGAGGGGTGTGAGTGTGTGTGAATGGGTTGGGACTTGGAATGTGGAGATGAAAGATGACAGATGGGAGCGTCCATCAGGGTGCCAGTCGATGGTCAATGTCAGGAAGAGATGGGTCCGGACACGGACACGTGAAGGACAGCGAAGTTCTGTCTTTCATGTGGGCAAGTGGACATTGGGTGCGTGCACGGGTTCTTGACATCGACTGACTGACTTTGATTCCACAACACAGACAAAGACACAGACATGACAGGCGGATCCAAAATAAAGCGAAGTGAATGAAAGAAAGATGCGTAGACGTACCGGGATGATACGTGCATTCGCCATCAACGTGCTCTGCATTTACGTCGAAGTCTTCTTCGCAGTTGATGCACGTCGACATAGAGGCAGGCGGCGGTTCGGCGTCGTCTTCTCCGAGCTCGGGTTGGGAGCTCCCTATCTCCAGTTCGTCTCCCCCGTTCTCTTTGTCTCCCTCGTCTCCGCTATCCGAATCGTCCACCTCCACCGGCTGCGGTTGGTTCGAGTTCGAAGCTTGACCACTCGTCCCTGCCGCTGCAAGGTGAAGTGGCCCAGGCCCACCGACTGCCTGCAACTCGTCCTCATCCTCATCTTCGTCGGTGGCAAAGCGGTTGTACAGCGCGCGCGCGACGTAGGGTTCTTCGTCTATGAGGTCTGCGAGCATCTGGCGGAGGAGGACCTGGTCGAGGGAGGCGATGGCGATGTGCAGCTGGGTGTGTGCGTGTTCGGAGAGAGGCTCGACGTCGGCGTATTCATCTTCGGGCTGCGCAGGGTGTGGGGAGGAGTGAGTGGGGTTGAGGAAGAGATGAGTGGGCGGGTGCTTACGTCGATACCGTCTGAGTCCGAGTCCGAATTGAGGTTGGTGAGGTCGATGACCTCGGGGGGTTCTGAGTGCGCTTCCTGGTCTGACATGGTGGGAGGCGTCTATGAGAAGAAGTCCTCAGGACTACTAGTAGTCGCCTATGTTTTCACGACTTCGAAAAAATCAGTTCACGCCAACTCAACAGAACAAACAAGATACGACTCACAATAAATGAAGCAAATAAAGTCAGATGCCGCTCGTGCACTCGCCACAAAAATGAACGTAGCACTTTCAGTGGCGGGAGGACACGCGACGGTGTTTTGTTGGCACTGGCAGGAGGAAAGCAACAGACTGAGAAAACTCGCGCCCGGAAGCCCCTGCGACGCGAACCGCGTCACGATCACGTGCCAGGCGCGTTTTGCTGGCGCCGTGTCGTCATCGTTTTTGTCCCCGCTGCTTTCGTCCTCATGTTGCTGCCTTGTCGTCGCAATAGTATACTGTCCTATAATTCTTCCTCGCTTCATGCTCTCTACCTGCTCTTCGACATAGACCAACTGCCGCTGTTTTGATGCCTTGGCATCATGCAGCGTTTCGCACCCTGTCGAGAGGAATACCTCGTAGCGTCCGATGGGCACAAGCTCGACATTTCTCTGAGGCGGGATGGGTGCGACTCGGTAGACGTGGTGAGAGTTTACACATGCTCTTGTGACCATAGGAAGCTCAATTGCAATGTGTCAAGGTGCACCAGGAGTCGTCAGACTGACGTTGGTAGGAGGGACGTCGTTTGGGCTCATATTTGGCGTCTGGAAGGGAGAGGACAGTTCAAGAGAAGGCGGCGAAATTGAAGATGACGAGGCTATGGCTGAGGTGTGTGTGCTTCTTTTTATGCTACCAGCGTATCTGATTTGTCGACAGCAGTCTCAATTAGAGGAAGCCGAGTATGATGAGTCTGAGGAAATAGATGAGCAAGAGGTGTGTCCTTGTGTCATTCCTTGTTTTTGCTCCCAAATACTTACTTCAGTCGTAGGTAACAAAGTGGTGGGATGGCCTCAACATGTTGCGAAAGTCGATATCCGTCAACGCCATCTCATCCGCCATGTCCGCCTGGGCATGGCCACAGACATTCGACTTTCCCACCGTGCAAGCCCGCGTATCGGCCCTATTCCTAGAACTCGGCCTTGGTCCCGGGTCGTTGTACGCAGAGGTCGTCGACGGCCCTCTGGATCCTACGATATACCCCGAGGTAGAGTGGGATGCGGAAGTCAGGCTCGGAGAAGATTTGTGTATATCCGAGAGAGCGTTTTTGCACGAGCGGCGGAGGGTTATGCGAAAACCGTTTGCGAGGTTGATGGGCGTGTCTGAAGAGGTGGTGGATGAACGGGATATACCCGTGGTGGCGATTGCTGGGTCCGGTGGCGGTGAGAAACTCTTTGGTTGGTGCACAGTGACTTGGGCTGATAGAAGTTTGCGTCGCACTCGAAGGCTATCGTGCAATGTTGAACACCTCGGGCTCTTTGGTCGGTGCGCAAGTGAGCGGGATTCTTTCGTGTACGAGCTATCTGGCTGGCGTTTCAGGTGCGTTCTCTCGCTCACAGGCCTAACTGCTGTTTCTCACTTCGTCCTTCAGGAAGCTGCTGGGCATTGAGTGTTCTGTACTCAGGTGTTGCAGGATATTCCCCCTACCAAGCCGCGCAGCACCTCAAAGACCGTATACAGACCAGCTACTTGGACATCGCAACATTGGAAGCGCTGACAAGCCCTCCCACCAACAAGGTATCTGCATAGCTGCGTTGAGTGATGCTTCAGCCGACGCTGATCACCGAATTTCCATGTACCCACAGTTCCTTCTCGTGAGTACCCCACTAAGGTTAACTACGCGTCGGCTTTAACTTCTGACGCTTCTCTGCAGTCCGCTCTCATTCGGAAGGCGGCAGGGCCGACCGGCATCGTGTCGTTGGTAGATGTGTACGGAACTCTCGTAGCCTCGAGGCTCTTCGTTCCCGCGAACGCCGCAGAGGTCGACCCACGAACACTGTCGTTACATCTGCTGCGCAGCAATGTGGATACCGGCCATCTCCCTCTACCCATTTTCACGGCGATCCAACACGGTCAGTGCAATATGCTGCCTACAACCCCGGTTAATACACGCTCATGAGATTACAGTGACGTCTCCCGAAAACGCCGCGGCACTCGAGCTAGCACAGAAGGAGAAGTCTGTAGCAGTAGATGCCGCGCAGAGTGATATCCTCGAGACGGTCGAGGCCAACCTGGCCAGCGACATTCGGTGTCTCTGGTACGAGTTCACACCATTCGAAGTGGGGTGCGATGAAGTCGGTGGTAAGCTTATAATTTCATACTTCTGCAGCAATGAATCTTTCGCTTATTCGTCGATTCATTGCAGCTTGGATTCCATCCTGGGCACTTGGTCGCCGCTTTGAAGCTGGAAAGAGTGCGGAACGCCGCGTACGTAGTTATTAGCATGTTACAGTGGACGGTCGTTGACGACATGTTGTTATTTGATAGCCCGAGCTCGGATTGACTATCTTGTCAGGGTGTGTGTCGATCTCTCGCGAGCAATGCGGAAGCTGATAAATGTTACCCCAGGATTTTTGGTTCTGCATTCTGCGCGTCACTCAAGGTAGCAGTACACCGTTTTTTTCTTCATTAGAAGCCACTCACGCGATGTCGTATAGCATTATTTCCAAGAGATTCAGCCAACGTTGATGCTTCTGCCTGTTCAATTATACAAATGGGTGGAGAACATCGTCACTGAAAACGATCGGGATCTCGGACTCATACATCCCGTTCTCCCCGATCAGGTCAGTGCTTTGCCCCTCGAGATTAAGCTTACATGTTGCTCATCTTGAACCTGCCTCTTTAGCTACCCAATTTTCTCAAAGGCCTCGAAGGACAGCTTCGAGAAGGAGCGAGGCCCGATCTGACGGACCCTGAGTACATGAGCTTCATGGTAAGCTTTCACGCCAAGGACACTCAGTACTCAGTTATCGCGGCCTTTGCTTATGACATTGCCTTTGCAGGACGCAGGAGGTGGGTGATAGACCGTCGGTCGAGCGATGCTGATGCTGATAACTTCACGTGCAAGCAGCTGAACTCAACCTCCCCTACTACCCGTTGCTACGACGCGATGTCGATTGTGTGATTGCCTTGGATGCCAGTGCCGGTTCTCAGGTGCGTCCAAGTATGCATCAGAATCTTGCAGATTGCTTATACGCTAGTACGCTCAAAGGATCTCTGGTTCACACGTGCAGAAGGTGAGTTGTGCATTCAGTCGATTTACCATCAGAATCGATCATGATGTCACTCAGACTTTTTCCGTTTATCCCGTCAGAGCTTGCTGTAAGACGAGGTCTCAAGACGTGGCCCAGGGGAGCGGGCTGGCCAGTCGCTGTCCAAACTGATCACGCATCAAACGGCCGTACCCCACCGGCGTTCTCGAAGGATTCCGCTGCAGATGCTGCCAATCTGCGGCTCGCGGCGAGCCAAGAGGCTGCACTGCAAGAGCAGACTGGCAAGATGGAAAACACCGAAAGCCGGGAGATGCCAAGTGGTGGTGAGTGGAATGTTATTTTTTGCAATGGCGTGTAAAACGGCGACATGAAAAAGTGTGTCTGACAAATTGTGCCCGGGCTTCTCCATTGCGTATTGCTTAGCTGCATCAGAGGCTTCCAGGAGACCTACTGCCCTGAGTGCATGCGAGGTGTGGATTGGCTCCTCCCGCTCAACTGAGACGGAACCGTCACGTCTAGATGAGCTCGATGAGGCAGCTCTGTTGCGGCGCGACGGCATTGGCATTGTGTACATACCACTGGCGCCCAACGAGAGGAGAGTGCCTGGGTTCGACCCGTTCTCTATCTCAACGTGGAGAAGAGAGGTGACGGCAGACGAGAGTCAATCTATCCTGGATGTCGCGGAGGTAAGTTGTCGCCTTGCTACAGCGGTGATACTGGGACTTACAGAATGACTTCGCTTAGGGCAACTTCTGCGAAAGCAGGGAGAAGATTGTGAGATTGCTGCGCGCTATTTGGATGCGGAAGCGACGGGAGCGAGAGGAGAAGGAGTGGCGGGACAGCGTTGCTCGCCTTCAAAGACATCTGCGCGAGAACTTGACGTGAATGCTGCATATAAAACGGACATACTTCTACATTTGTATGGCTATTTGTACAACAAGATCTACGTAGAAAACAAGGACAGCACATATACGTACACGATGTCGGAATGTATCAGCAAGAAGTTCGTCGGAGTGTCTGCATGCTTGTTCACCGCCAATGGTAGCAATTCAGGTCACAAGGACAACAGAACCCTCTCTAGAGGTTCTCCCATGTCTTCGGCGTCCGCATTGCCAATCCAGTGGACAACGCCGTCTTTGGGGGTGATGATGAAGACTGCAGAAGGATAACGAGTCAGTGGTCGTCATTCCTTGGAGTATACCGCAAATGGTACCTAGAGGAATAGAGAGATTTTGGCCAGGGCGAAAGATTGCTATAAGGGTGTCACGACGTGAGTCAGCGAGACGCTCCGTTTTCAATATGGCTCCGTATAGGAAGATGTTCACCGTCAATAGCAACCCGGTTCACATCCACGAACACGGGATAGTGGAGATTCCCCTGCTCCTGGATGAAAGTTTTGAGAGCCTCGACGTCTGTTTCGCTCTGGTTGAAGATGCCTTCGTGGTTGTACGTGAGGACTTTCACGTCCGGATTGGTTGCAATCTCAGAGAGATGACCGAAGACTCTGTGACAGGGCTATGCAGAATGCCAGGGTTCAGCGCAGTCTCCAACGCCAATTGTCATATTTTGCTCACACGACACCAACTGGAAGGATCAAAGTCCGGTCAACAACGGAGGCAATAATCGGGGGAGCGTTGAAGATGGTCACTCACGACGCCCAGAACTCGATTACCAGCACCTTCTTTGTCCGCCATCCATCTTGACTTCCTTGCACATGCAAGAACGCGCCACGGTCAATCCATTCGAGATCGACGCTTTTTCCAAGCAGAGGGCTTGTCCAGCCAGGGCGGAGGAACGATGGGGGCCCTTTTCGTATTTGCGAAGCAACTGCGTCCCACGGAGGGATCAGTTTACGTTCCCTGAGGTCCTGCAGGGCGAAAGGATTCTGACGAGCTTCGAAGTCCTCTGAAGAATCGAAATCAAGACCTGTCTGGCTTGACGGCGTGATCAGACTACACACCTACTGCCATGTCCCATTTCGCTGGATGCAGAGAAAATGTCAGCAACACCCACAGTTCTAAACGACAGATACACTCGTACCTTGGTCCCACATGTCTTCATAGTTATCCTGAAATGGCTTCCAGAGGCTGAGGCGGAAATCCTCGAGGATAGCGCCATCCGGCGAATCAAGCTTCGGTAGAGCACCAGCCATGACAACCTCTGTTCACGACGACGGCAGATACTGCAGAAGATATGGATGTCGGTCGGGATGTCAGATAGACGAGGAAATAGGGTCGTAACACTGAGTACTCACCAATGACTGCAAGCGTCCAGCACAGCACTTCAACCACTCCGCAGCGAAATTGTGTTACAGCGTGACCCTTGCCCCGAAGGATGAACCAGCTGCCTGCCTCAGTTCATGTTTCGCCGGACTTATCTATGAGGGAGAGAGCCAGAGAGACGCATGATAAATGTCAGAGTCTAATCAGCGTGCCAAACTTGTCAGTGGTCGGTTGGTGGAACTTTCGAATTCCTCGAACACCGTGTATCAATCAAGATTTTGCAGCTTGCAGGCTTAGGCATTTATCAGGCCTGCTAGAATCTCGTCATCTAGCGCCGCAATTTACGCTGCTTCGGTGAGACTGCGTGGGATGGGTGAGGATAGTCGGCACGGAAAACGTCCTGAGTGCCTGACATAGCCAGAGACTCTCCCTTTCTACTTACAACCTTCCTCATCAGGTCTGCAGGAGGCACCGCACCATGCGGTATCATGCGGTCTCAGCCGTGACAGACATAGCTCATTCTAGGCTCAACCATAACGCAAATTATACACTGTAGGGCATTCTCACTGTCTTCTGTTATCTTGCGTCCACATATCCTGACCGCACGCCACTTTGTGCAGGCTACCGTGTCTTGATGAATCCGACCAGCTCCTTCTGCAGCTCTCTCTGTCTTCGCGCCTTCTCTAGGTCGTCGAGACTCCGTAGGTCGAAGACTACATCTCTGGTCTTTCCGAAGTAAACCTGATCATATACAAATAAGCATCGAATCGATCAGCACAATTCAAGGGTCAGGGCAGATCTCGAGGATTAGGACTGACCTCCTGCAGAAGATTACGCATCTTGATCTCCATCTCTTCGATCATGCGTCCTGTATTGGTTATGTGGGATGTCTGGTCCTGCAATGGCCAATCCTGCTCCGTCTATAAAGGGACAGTCGGTACCGGAAATTCACGAGAGACACCGTTCAGAACGACTTCATCTTGGTCATACGAAATGAAAGACACACACCTGTCGCGTCATACTACCACTCAGGGTGACCTCTCCATCCCTCTTCACGTCGTTCTTCTCATCCTTCTCCTTCCCGGGGAATACACTGTCACTCTTGCTTGTTGAGCGATCGACCATCTGGAGCATGACAGTAGATGTCAACTTGTAGTGTGCTTGACGGCCGCGTTCGGCGGCCTCGAAAACGTGAATAGAATCCCAGGAACCGGACGGCTCAGATGCTGAAGACGGGGCGAGGGCTGGACTCGTCGATTTTGAGTATACGGAGGGATGCGCAAAGCTGTTTCTAACGTACATTTCTTCAAAAGAACTACACCAGCAAATCCGCCATCGTCCAGATCCCAAAGAAAGACAGAAGAGACTCCACCCTCATAGTACCTGTAGAGCTTGGATGAGAAACCGAGCATCACGCAACGTCAAGTGTGACTTACATCTCACGGTAGGTATCAAAGGCTTCGTTCGCGGTGATCTCCAATTTGCGTAGCTTCGTCGATGGCACGGTACCGTCTTCCAGTGGTGGATCGTATTCATTCGACCATGGTGACCTGAAACATGGGCGAAGTATAAGCACGCGGTTCGTGAATACAGAGCGAAACATCCGAGCAACACCATAACAACAAATAGCCAAGTGAAGTGAAAGGATAAAACTGCTCACCTGTAGCTCTCTCCATCCCGATTGTAGTCACAGGCGAGGAACTCCCTTCCGGTCGCGCGATCTACCATCACCTTCAAGGGCTGGTCGACGCTGCCAAGTAGGTCATCTGCATAATCTGGACACATGCCAACTAAGGCATTAACGTTCTCCTCCACCCGAGTTGGAGGAAGCCTCCGCATCAAATCCAACATCGAGTCGACGAGATCTGCCATGATTGAGGATGCTGAACGAACGGCGAACAACGAGAGATGGTAGTGACAGATCCAGTCACTAAGGAATGTGTTGAATGCCCAGTTAGGTTTTCAGGCAGCAGCGTGAGTGAGTGGTAGAGGTATTGGTGGACTGTGGCGATAGAACCGCAGCGACCGAGTGGAGGGATGAAGGTAAGATGAAAGCAACCAAAGGGAGGCGCGCAAGCAAGCAGCTATGGGCGCCTGAACGTTGAACGTATTGCAACACAAAGTGGCCAGCTCGTGCCGAGGGATTTCCGCTGACTCGGAGTCAGCTGATGGGGACCCCAGTCACAAGGTTTGAATTTCTGTAAGTCGAACACAAGAGCGCTAACGATGGGAGCGTATCGTACGGTATCGATGGCCCTCGACTCTCGTGGAGCGGCTTTTCTCGACGACCACCAACGCCCTCAATTTCTCGCGTCCGGCGTGCAGGCTCCTCAGCAGGTACCGGGATGGGATGAAGAGGCGGAATTTTCGGTGAACGACACGCTGTTGGAGCCGGTAGAGCAGGAGGAGGTGGAGGGTACAAGAGGTTCACGTCCGTCGAAGCATCAACGCCGGGCTGCAGAACACGCACTTTCGCTACTTCGTATTGTAAGTCCCTTCATCGTCTGAGTAATTTATTCTGGTCATACTCACAGACTTCACAGAGACGTGTCATGACTCATTATCATGTCTATACTTTTGCTTTCCAGAAACCAAAAGTGTAATCCAGTTGCCGCTATGATTGGATTTGTTTTGCATTCCACTTCCGCGCCCGAGCTCGTTATTGAAGTCCTCGCTCATGCTGGTCTCTCCACATCTCCCACTGCCATTCATTCTATGGTCAACTTCTTCTCCGGGAAATCCGTAAAGCGAATTCAAGAGATCGCTCGAGCAAAAACGGCCGCCTTTGCATGTGAAACTTCGACATGGATTTCAAGTCATGGTCGAGTGCTATGGACCGCCCTGGCACAATTTCAACACCTCCCGTCGGTGCTGGTATTTCCACTTCAACATGGGGTTCGGCTGTCGGATCTCAATTTTACGGACGAGCTGTGGGAAACAGACCCCTTGAACCCTCGGCTTTCAGGTGAGCAGACGAAGAATCTACGCAAGCCGACTTACACTGACTTCATTCTCCCCCGCATTCCGTCCACCGTTACACAGCTCCCATCTTCTGCACCTTCCATCCCGAACCATACCGACTCCGTCACCGGTTCTAATGGTCAGACGTCTAGTGAAGTCCTAATGGGCCGTCATCCTCTTCGTCTGCACCTCCCGAGGCTCATGAATCCGGTGATTCCAGTCAGAGCAATCCAACCACGTCATCATCCACTTCTTCGGCGTTAGACGAACCTGGCTTGAAGTTGCGGATCATAGCTGGCACTTCCATCATGCCCTTGTCACATTTTGGGAGAGCTTCAAGCAGTTCAAACCCTACTACTTGGGTGCGCCCGAGGCTGCCATGCTCCAGATACCGGTCAAGAAGACCACTCACGTTCCCTGTTGCGCTATGGCATAATGGACATCAACCAATCAACTGCTGACGGTCAAGCACTGATCATCGAGAATCTGTTCACACAAGCAAATATTAGAGACCGACGGACAAAGTGGAGGACATTGGCGATTGCGTTGTTTTCATGCACAGTGACCTTGGCACAGGAGAGCGATTCGAGTCCATCATGATCAGGCAGTCGCGCTCTATTGCTCCGCCGTCTACAAGCAATCGTCTTCGTCCTCGGCCTGATTCACCTCTATATGGCTCTCGCTGAGGCAATCTACAGACTACCGGATGTACATCATCCAAAGCACCTCCACTCAGATGTTCACAGCCTCTACGAGCACGCATGTCGATTGCTTCCTCACGCCGAAACTGGGAAGATTGGTGCTAAACCTGGTTTCCGCCTCTTTCACGACATTATCCACCAATGCGGGTGCGCTAGGCTGCTAGACCGTAGACGTCTGGGAGACCCATGTGTGAAAGCTCAACGTTCGCCACGCAAGGCTTATGCGTCCAATGCAATCTCGGTAAAATGGGGACTTTCGGCGCAAAAATAATACTCTGCGACCCAAATAGATGTACACCTTCAAGTGCTACCATTTCACAGCCATATAACGAAACTGTCCGTTACAGGGCGTTGTAAGGATTGCTCTTGGGTCAGGATTCGAACCCATGACTAAGAGCAGGCGCCCGACGTCGGTATACCCATCCCTAATTATCGGTTCCACCTTTTCGAGGTATCAGAGGTCCCTTGAGCCCTGATTGGCTGAAAAGCTCTGATCATGACGGCGAACGCTGCCGAGCAAGCTGGCCACTTTGTGTTGCAATATGAACGCGACTCAAGTTTCAATAGGACTTCTACAACGATGGAAGCTAGGCTTCCCCGTGCGTATGCTTGATACAAATATACAAATAGATGAAGGCAATAGGACAACACAGATATGTGATGCAAATGCGAATACGCTAAGGGGTAGAGGTCCTTTCACCAAGTCTTCCCTCGCCACTCTCGAACTTCGTCTCTTCATTTTTGGCGTTTGCGATCTCCATGACATTAAACTTCTGCAGCTTATAGTAGTCTTTGACGACACTGATACCGCAAAGACTCTGTCAAAGAAGGCTTGAGAACAGCAAGCGATGATCCAACAATGGATTGCCTCACCTTGAAAATTTCGACGAGAATAAACAGCTCTGGGCTTTCCAGATCGACCGTATGCTTTTCGGGAACACACTTCGCGAGCTCTTCGATAAGAGGCATTCGCTGTACTGTGTTGTGGTTCCGTATCCGCAGCTCGACTTTGTACTGAGAGATCAAGTCTCAGGTGAGCAACTACAAGCGTCACAAGGCTAGCTAACGCACCTTGTAGGCCTTCTCAGGGTCTTCATCTAGTACAGGCTGTAACAGCCGTGTGCACAAGGACTTGATCTCTGGAATGTTGGCGACGCACGATGCCGAAACTGGGGTTAGGCGTTGAGTGAACCTGTGATCCACTTATGAGAAAGGCTGCGGGGAAAATTCGAAGATTCTTACCGAGTCCTTGATACACCGGTCTCCATTACGTTCTCGACGTGCTTGAGAACAAGCTGAACAGGGTCCACGGGTGATTTACACGATATAAATACCACTGTTACTTTGATTGAGTTCTAGTCATATTGTATGAATGGCTGGATCGCACCGACCGCAAGGAGTATTGGTATCGCAATTGACTGAGGAAAGACATCAGAACGCGTTGGGAAAAGGTGACGAAGGACATACCGAACCTTTGCTCTTTCCGTGGTCGTTTCATCGACGCAACCTCTTTGGCTATTTGAGCCTCAATGTTCTCATCGTCGTCTGTATCTTCCTCGTTGTCGTCATCTCCTTCATCTTTCGACTTGTCAGAGTCCTGTTGAGGCCACATTTCGCTCGCAAGCTAGAAAGAGCAGTTAGCTGGGAGAACCATTCGCGGAACCACTGTCTGAACTCACAGAATCAAACAGATCGTACAGCTCTCCAACGGTAGACTTCTCTTTGTTTCTGACACACGTCACCCAGATCCCTGGACCATCCATTGATTTCTGACCCCAAACCGGCGTACCATCCTGGTACGCAAAGTAAAATCAATCAGTCGACGTGTGCAGGAGAATGAGAAGTGTTTGCGTACCGGGCGATAGCGTCTGCGCGATCTGTCCTTTCCATCGTTCTTCCTCTTCTCGCCTTGCTGGGGTTGGGACATGATGCAAAGGGGGGATCGAGCAGAGAGGAAGTGAAAAGGTCGTCCGCTGGGTGGTCGTCGTGGTCAGACTCAGATGCAAATTGCCAATTGAACCATGAGCGGCCCGATTGAACGCGAGATTGCCTCAGATCGATTATCGGAAACATCCGCTCGTCCGAGTTTGGCAACTCTCTGCTGTTGACCACGACATCGCATAACGAACATTGAACAAGATGACCCTTTCAAGCAGAAGGAGCTGGGATTTCAAACATGGGCTGAGTATTCTGACGTCTTTTGTTGCAATTCTAGGTCTCTCTCGACGCGAATGAAGGCAGCGGGTCAAGTTGGCCACCGCGCAAGCTCGGAAGCCCTGCCCAAACTCAAGGTTAACGATAACTCCATGCGATAGCGGTCAAACCGAGCTTTGAGGAGGCTAAGGGTGAAAAAGTGGGATAGCAAGTGAATGATATACATTGTACATGAGTTAAGTTGGCTTCTCGCGACTCCCACATCCCTGGTCCCACCGGCTCTCAGAGTTTCCCCATCAACCACTAGTAAATCCCTTCCAAACTCCCAAGTCGTCATAGCCAGCTAGATCTCCGAGGTTTGAGGCGAAGGGTTGTGCGAAAGCGTGATAGCTGCGCTGTCACCGGTGAGCAAGGATGGACTCGGATGATGCAGAGACAGTACTATACTCACACGCTCAGGCCTTGAAAGGGCAAGTGGGTGCGTGCTCACCTCTCCATCCGCAGTGGCAGCACTGGGGACCAGACTTGGCGGTAGAGGTGACGTCGACGGAGACATGAGCGTGGCCGTCCTTGTTGCACATGATCGGGGTGGTAGAGGTAAGAGCGGTGATCCGGAAGGGCGCGAGGATGACAGAGATGATGGCCATGTTTGTAGCGGCAGCGGGCATTATGATAGTGGTCGTGATGGTGGTCGTGAAAGAGAGTTTGCTGAGTGTGATCAGGGGATGAAATGCGCAGGTGGTAGATGAAGCAAGGGGAGTGCGAGCTGAAGAGCTGGATGGATTCGAAGCGTCTGGCTTTATACCTTTCCAAGGCTTAAGCGACACATTGTTGAATCTCATTCAACAAAGAGTCACGTTGTACATCCTGGCCATCTGTCTCCCTGAGTTTGCGCGCGGCGGAATCCCGGAAGAGTCAAGCCGAGAGCGCAGGGTCTCGCCTACCGCAGAAAGTGAGAAGAGATCTCACTTGGCGGTTAGTGACTTAGATGGCCATCCTTCCTCTCGTTTGCGTGATCATCCAGCTGTCCAGTCCCGTTTCCATTGTCTTTTGCCCATCCATTATCTCTCAGCACGCGTAGATAGCATGTCAGTAGCTTCGATATTCCGCAGTCACCACCAGCGGAGTCACGTTGGCTGATATTCCATTGCTTCCTGGGTAATCAGTAGATACTAGAGCACGAGCAGGGGCTGACGTCAACTGCGATGGCAGTAAATCCCGAGCGGGTCCCAGCAAGATAGAAATCATACAGAGCCTCGTGGTCACCTCTACCTATGTCCATCGCTACGACCACCCGTTTTGCGCCAGGTCAATTTGGAGGCCGAGCAGAAAGTACTTACCTACAAAAATTTTCGACCGAAGGCAAGTTCTCTCGCGTAAACAACGACTGAGACAAAAGACATCTGAGAGTCTGGGCCGAACGCTTCAGCGTGCGTTCACAGACACTTATGCCTCCATGACCCAGAGGGTTGGTCAAGGTTGGTCATCGACGATGGCGAAGATGAAGTGCTGAACGTGTCGCACGCTCGGCCGCTTCGGCATATCCCGGATCGATCGTTGTGGCGTTCGGTGCGCAGCCGTAAAAGGTAATACGCTGTAAAAGAAGGAATATCGGCAGGCCTACATACCTGCACAGTACGCTGCAAAACAGGACAATGACCGTGATGATTGGTATTGTTGTGAGCGGGCGAGCAGGCCACGGAGTTGTTGTTCAGCCACACGTGGGCTGTGTGGGTTCTTCCGCGTTCCGTCGAAGCCCTTAATATTACGTACTGCGACAAGTCCTCTGAAAAGCTTTAGTATGATACCCAGTGGTCACTTCAAGAACGTTACTAGCACAGTATGCAGACTGTAGAGAATGAATCCCACTGTAAGATTACATCGAACTTCGGAGGTCCAGTCGTTTTTGTTCCGTCGAGGCAAATTTTTGAGCGCTTCCTGAAAAATTTCGATCTTCCCGTGCTGGACCGCGCCTTAGGCTGCCGCCCCATGTTATCCTCCATCATTTGGATCAAAAACAACGGGCCTGGCCGGGAATTGAACCCGGGACCTCCTCCAACTGTTGGCATGCCACCCTAAGAAGGAATCATACTACTAGACCACCAGGCCGCTGAAGTTCACCGCCATACGGCCTGCCGAGAGCTAAAGCTGGGCTGTGAAAGACGCGGATGACTTCCCAATATCGTGCAACTCAGGTAAAAGGAAGTCGCCAACATTGAAAATGGCCTTGAGGTGGCTGAGCTTCGAATCCCGTCGAGACGTCGTTGTGATTTGCAGCAGAGTTGCGTCAAACGCTCACAGATCGGAACAGAGTGGCGAGCGCCACATGCAGCCAGGTTGCCTTCGCTTCTGCATCTCTAACGACAAGTTGGACCTGCTGTCTACCTACGTTCTCCCTCGAGTTGCTGTTTCCAACTTCGTGCACCTGGTTTCCGAATCTGCAGCGCTTTCTACAGCGCGTGTCCCAGAAACCTCCATCCTCTGTCCCCGTCGAGATCGTCGCAGATCAACAACGACACGACTCGGAGGGCCGCTCCCAAATGACAGGTTCAAGTCCTCCTTCTAGTCTTTGCGTAGCCTGTTACTGAAGTTCATTATTCTTAGATAAGCGAATCACAGTCTTTTTCGGGATTATCTGCGTTAACGCGTTGTCCTGGTATCAGCTTCTGTCGCCTCCTTTCATGCCGTGGCGGTTCTAGTCAAAGGCTGCAAGTGTCCAATTACGTTGGCCGGCGCCATCTCATCCTTGGAATTTCAGCCTCAGCACACGTGTATGTTTCCCAGATATATCTTCGAGCGACTCGCGATGGCCACTCCTCAGTCTCCTCCCCGTATTCTGCGTTTGACGAGGCACCATGGTGAAACAGCCACCTCTTCCGTCTCTCGCCCGTCCTGGGCTATTCAAAGCTGGTGATCCTGCCATTCAGGTCCACCGTTGCTCCAGTCCCAACACCGACCTCCAGACCTTGGACGCATCTGCAGCTTTGGCTGCGAAGTGTGGCGCGGTCGGTATCGCTCCTGCCTTCTCCTCGAAAGGAGTACTCAAGGACCTCGCAATTGCCTGTCAAGACCAGGTCCTGATGATTACTATGGACAACTATAATGGCTCCCTCAAAAAGACGAAAAATAAGAACAAGGCTCGCGAGGCGCTACGTGAGAGGATTCTCAAGAACAGCGACCTCGTGAAGGTATGCTTTGACGTGGACAGGATATCCCTTAGTCTCTACTTCGACCATCATCATCATATTTCCTCCGCTGTCGATTTTCAGTATCTGCGAGACTATCGTGAAAATCTACACCACCGCTCAGATCAGGCCGTCCTCGACAATTTCGAGGGCTTGAGTGGCGACAAAGGATTGCTGCATAGAGACAACATTCTACACGTTGTTCGCAGTGGCAGAAACGATACATTGGAACAGGAGAGGTTATCTTTGAAAGCGTACTTGGCATGGAAGATTTCTACCCTACCCGAGTTCTCCCGTCAGCTCCCCGAATATAAGACAATCTGCACTGTCGGGATGCCCATCGCCGTGAGTCATAATGTCTATTCTGTCAGGTGCAAGTGCTGACCAGAACTCATTCATTTAGGACCTTCTTGTGCTGAGCAAATGCCTTCGTGATTATGATTGCCTCCGATCGCTGCAGCCATCTAAGGTCAAGAACGACGTAGGGCCGAAGTTCACCGTTGGAAAGGATGGAAATATCAACGTAGACCTCGATAGGTATACTTCGCGAGTTCGTCGGAGCCAGGTCGCTCCGCAGGTGCGTCCGATCGAGTCTTCTGCATATATCATGTTTTGAAACTGTACGCAGAGAATTCTTATTCAAACAACATCTCACAAACAACCCGTTATTGGTCGTGCGGTCGCCGTCAAGGGCAAAACGGCCACTGTGAAGGTGAACGGCCGCATTCGGGGTGAGATCCGCTCCGTGCACACGGTCGGCAAGGACTATACCAACGCTGAATTGGAGCGCGTTGGTATTATTCTTGCCGCCTTGCACGGAACGTCCTCCATCCTTAAACAACCTCTGGCTCGTAGCATCTTCTCTACAGGACCGTCACTCGTTTCGAGTGATTCCCGTGCTTCAACCCAGCGTCCATCGCCCAGTATTCACTCGAGCCGGCCATTGAACACGTCTCAGACCCAAGCCGTGCGGCGGATTCTGTCGTCTTCACCGAAAGACCGCATCTGCCTCGTTCAAGGACCTCCGGGGACGGGCAAAACCACCGTCATTGCAGCGACTGTGACGAGCCTCATCAGTAATCCCGACTACTCCGAGAAGCGTTCCATCTGGATCTTCGCCCAATCTAACGTGGCTGTGAAGAACGTTGCGGAGAAGCTCGCGGATGTTGGCTTTTTTGACTTCAAAGTGCTCGTCTCCCAGGAGTTCCATTTCCAATGGTACCCGTTCACACATTCACCGTGTACTGCCTCGCTGAATTGGAATTCTAGGCACGAGCACTTGTATCGCAAAATCGAGGACAACGTGATCAAATCCAGTGTTTTTACCAAGAAGGGTCTCGAAATGCACCGACTCATCCTCGATTGCCGGGTCATCCTCTGTACCCTGAGTATGCTGTGCCACCCCGAGCTTATCAAGACAAAGATCACCAAACTCGTCCCTCTTGAAATAGTCATGGTGGACGAAGCATCGCAGATAGAGATGGGTGATCTTCTCCCGTTGTTGCACAAGTTCGGTGATGGTATCCAGAAGCTTGCGTTCATCGGTGACAACAAGCAACGTAAGCCGCCAGAACTATGACTCTAGGAATCGTGATGATTTACATCGTTCTTAGTTGCTCCATATGGCTCGGAAGACATCAAGGACCTTTGCAGTATTTTCGAGGTGAAGCACCTTTCCCAAAAGGCTGTCTTTCTGAACACACAGTGTAAGTACCGCGTCATCAAGCTCGTTGCTCCAACTGATGTTATCGCAGATCGTATGCCAGAGCCTATCGGAGATTTCATCTCCCGCAAAGTTTACGGCGGGCGACTGAGCACCCAGCATGACATCAAGAACAGGAACTGTCTCAAGTTCATTGACGTTGGGGGACAAGAAGCCAGCGAGGGCACGTCATTTCAGGTACGAACTCCTTATCACCTGCGACACACTTGTTCACATCAGCGCAAACTGTCAGAATACGAAAGAGGTCGATGCAGTCATTCACGTTGTTCGTAAATTCGTGAAGGAGGAGAAATCATTTCGCGTCATCACTCCTTACGATGCGCAGCGTGCTCTCCTGGAGAAATCACTTCGCTCCCAAGGCCTCCCTTGGCAGGATAAGTGTTTCTGCGTAGATTCATTCCAAGGTATGTACACATGCTCCGCTTATCGTGGTGTACCGTCTCAAACTCAAATGCACATTCTCATTCAGGCAACGAAGACGATCATATCATCATCTCTGTGGTCCGCACTGCGAAAACCGGGTTCTTGAGGAACATCCGACGATCAAATGTCATGCTGAGTCGCTGCAGGAAGAGTATGACGATCTGTACGAAACGATCATACTTGTCGTCCAGCCAGACCAAGGATACTCTTCTCGGCGAGCTGGCAGCAGAATTCGGACCTAGTGCTTGGATGAGCTGGGGCGATTTGTTGAACGAGAGGTGGCAGTGAAGAACGCGCCGGGAACTTGTATGCACATCTTCTCGATGTAGGCTAGGGTTACGGCGATGACAAATGCGTTATTAGTATTAAGCAAAGACTGTGGAGAGAATATCATCGTCTCATCGGGCTCCCAAGGAATGAGTCAAACGAATCGCACGTTGAACGTTGAACGTTGACCTAAGTACGTCCGAGTCGAGTCCAGTCGAGTTGACCGCAAGGTTCCGACAGACGCCTCGGATGGATTTAAGCGGTGTGGCGGCGCTCGGGCGCCAGGCCAGGCCTTGAAGTTCTCTTCGACGACGTTGGTGCGACGTTGTGTCCGCTGGCAGGTCTCCTGGCGGGTTCGTACGGCTTCGCTTTGCAATCCACGAGGGACGCGTCATCTCATTCCACCTCGAACGACGACGAATCCGAAGCACGTCGCGTCGCCAGTCACGAAAGTCCTCAAGCTCTCCATCGCGTCAGTCGAGACAAGGTCTATTGTTCTTGCATCCATATGGCATTGAGCTTCCTGTTCAGGACTATGCGCGTGTAGGTAGATTCTTTGTACTGATGCTTGCATCTGCCAGGTCGTTTGGAGGCGTGTCCGAGTCGGTTCTCTCCAAAGGCTGCATCTGTCAAGTTACGTTGGGTGAGCGCCATCTCATCCTTGGGTTTTAAGTTCAACTCACGTGTTTCTCCCCTTATGAGCCCCTTGGAAGCTTTGCCCTGACCACTCTCTCCTTCGCTCTTCCAGTATCGACGCGTAGGGTCGTACCATGACAACACCCCCACTCTTCCCGTCTCTCGCTAATCCGGCCTTGTTCAAGGCTGGTGACCCTCCCCTATGCATACATCACTGCAACACGCCACACACCGACGTCCAGAAACTGAGCACGTTCCTACTCTTGGCTAATGATTGTGGCGCTATTGGAGTTGCGGCCGCCTTCTCAAGTAAAGGTGTAATCAAGACACTTGCGCTTGCCTGCCAAGATCAAATCCTCTTGATCTCCATGGACGCGTACCATGGTACTGCTGGAAAGAAGAAGAAGATTCAAGCACCTAAAATGCTGCAAGCCGATCTGCTCAAGAACACCGGGCTAGTCAAACTGGGCTTTGACATGGAGAGGATTGCCCTTGCGCTGTACTTCGACCACCGTTATCACATCTCTATGGCTGTCGACGCACAGTCATTGCGCTACCATCCTGAAGACTGGAAGCGCTATACGGACCAAGCATATCTCGAGGTCTTGGGCGGCGAGAGGTTGTTGCACAAAGAGAACGTTCTGCGCGTTGTACGTAGTGAAGGAACCGACGACAACGACCAAGAGACCTTGTCCCTCCGAGCCTATCTTGCGTGGAAGATTTCAACACTGCCACAGTACTCTCGGCAGCGCTCCACGTTCAAATCCATCTGCACCCAGAGAGACGCGTCGGTAAGCTGATAATACATTCTCTGCATCTGGTTTCTCGCTGACGGTGTATCTGCAGGACCTTCTCGTGCTGGGCAAGTCCGCTCGTGATGCGGACCGTCTCCGTTTACTGCAACCCGTACGAGTGAAGAATGACGTGGCAGCGGAGTTCACCGTTGATAAGTCAGGTCGCGTTCAGATAGGATTGGAAAGATACAAGACGCGGGTTCGTCAAGTCGATACACAGGTGCGCTCATTTGACACCTGAAGTTACTCTGATCTCGACGTTGTTCCCATAGCGAATCCTTGTTGAGACGACTTCCCCCAATCAAGAATCTGCTCTCGTTGGTCGCGCTACTTATGTTGAGGGCAAAATGGCCCATATTACTCTAAACAGTCCAATCGAGGGGACCATCCGTTCGGTGCATACGATCGGCAAGGCCTACACCAACGCCGAATTAGAACGCATTGGTATTATCCTTGCCGCGTTGCACCGGACGACTACCGTCCTCTCCCAGCCTCTTGTTCGAAGTATCTTCTACTCAGAACCTACTGCACTGACTATCGACGACCCCTCATCTCCAGCGCAGAAGCTGTCGCCCACGATGTACACAACACGGGCGCTGAACACGTCGCAGGCTTTGGCTGTGCAGCGAATTCTCTCATCGCGCCCAACGGATAATCTCTGCTTGGTTCAAGGCCCTCCGGGGACTGGGAAGACTACGGTCATCGCCGCAGCTGTGACAAGTCTGGTCGGAAACCCGGAATATCAAGAGACGCGCCACGTTTGGATCTTGGCTCAATCCAATGTGGCTGTGAAGAACGTCGCAGAGAAGCTCGCGGATGTCGGCTTCTTTGACTTCAAGCTGTTGGTCTCTAACGAGTTCCATTTTGAATGGTTGGTTTTGTGTTATACGACCTACTTCGATCTGCTGAAGTCTTTTTGTCAGGCACGAGCACCTATACGAGAAGATCAGGCGCAATGTCATCGTCTCCACCATGTTGTCGGACAACGCAGTCGCTATAGACCGGCTTCTCCTGGGCTCTCGGGTCATTCTGTGCACCTTGAGTATGCTCTGCCATCCGATGCTCATGCGTACGGGGGTTACGCGACTCGTTCCCCTCGAAGTAGTCTTGGTGGACGAAGCTTCGCAGATAGAGATCGGGGATTTCCTTCCAATGCTGCACAAGTTTGGCCGTGATATTCGGAAGTTGGCTTTCATCGGCGACCAAAAACAACGTCAGTCAATTAATCAGCCGTTTTTGTGATGTTGGTCTTACTTGTTTTCAGTTGCGCCGTATGGTGCGGAAGACATCAAGGACCTTCGCAGCATCTTTGAAGTGGACCATCTTGCAAAGGCCGCGCTCTTCTTAGGCAGACAGTGTACGTGCTGAGCCATGAGAACTCGTCAATCCATGACCTGATGTTTTTGTAGATCGTATGCCGGTTCCCATTGGAGATTTTATCTCCCGTGAAGTCTACGGAGGGCGGCTAAGCACTCAGCATGACATAAAGGACAAGAACTGCTGTAAGTTCATCGACGTCGAGGGACAAGAAGCTTTCAAGGGTGGATCGTATCAGGTACCAGTCTTTATACTACCCCCACTAGGTCTTTTCACCTCACGCGCAACTCGCAGAACATCAAAGAAGTTCACGCTGTCATGCATATCGTCCGTCGGTTCGAGCGAGAAGGAAAGTCATTCCGTGTCATCACACCCTACGACGCGCAGCGCGCTCTCTTGGAGAAGACGCTTCGGGATGAAGGGCTCCCTTGGGAGGATAAATGCTTCTGTGTAGACTCATTCCAAGGTATGCGTGCCCTCTTGGCCTTGTCAACAGCTCGTGACTCGCAGCTGACTGGTAATCAGGCAACGAAGACGACCACATCATCATCTCTGTAGTCCGTTCTGCGAAGACCGGGTTCTTGAGCAACCTTCGTCGGTCGAACGTGATGCTGAGTCGGTGCAGGAAGAGTATGACGATCTGTACTCGTCGGTCGTACTTGTCGAAGGTGGCTAGGAAAACCCTTCTGGGCAAGCTTGCAGCGGAATTAGGGGACGATGCATGGATCAGTTGGCGTGATCTGCTGAATGGGAAGTGGTGAAGAGTCGGAGTGTAGAGTGGGTTCTCTGCCGATTGGACTTGTGTCGAAAACAGTCTGTACTTTCTTCTTGGACAAGGATCATTGACTCACTACTGTCGTCAATCGTTTTAGGCCTGTAGATGGCAATACCACGGGCTGTCAGAGGAATCAAGCAGCCAGTACAGTAATATGCATTACATGAATGCAATCCATGTTAGATCCTAGTCTAGTAGTGTAATGTCCAATAATGTCCAAGAACGTCCAAGAAATGTAGATACATAGACATAAAGTAAGAACATGTCAGGTCATGCAGAGGCCAAAACATTGGCCAAGCTATTCGCCTGCGAAACTAGGGCGCAATTAACGTTAGTCAACATTCAGCTGACGGGAATACAACGAGAACGCACTCATCAAAGGACAAATTGCCCCATAGTCAAACATTAAACCTAGGAGCTGTTGAGCGGAGGCCAGCAGGCCACTTATATACATCTGATCTTCCTGGCTGGGCTGCCTTTGTATCGAATTTCGATACCGGGTCATTTCGGTAGTGTATACCCGGCCCGCACACCCAAGCAACATCTAGATGAGCAGCATGAGTATCCAGAATGGAGGCATGAAAAATAGCACTTACCGCCATGATCGGATCTATATACTTTATATCGTTCAGTGATACTCCGTGAAGGAGGTTCAGAATGCTGTTAGCTGACGAGAGACACGTTTCCCTCGAATAAGCGTCGATGGCCATGTAGTCCTTGTGGAGGCGAATGAGGGCACTTCTCGCGAGCGTAGATACGGTGAGAAGGTAGCGAATCGGCCGAACAGGCTCTAGGGCCATTACGCCATTGAGAAAGCTTGTCGCGGGTCCATGAAGATTCTGAAGTTGATCGTAGAGCGCAATCTTCTCTTCAAGCGGCATACCTAGCATATTGCGTCAGTGTCCCATGCAGGTGATGACATGATAGGCAAGCACCTTCTTTATATCGACTACCCGCCCAAGAGACATGTGTATACAGAAGCGCTGCACGAGAGTAGAGACCAAGTGGTGTGAGGCTCATCAAAGAGCTCGCACCACCGTTCCTCAGTACGTCCATGATTGTACTTGATGCATTCAGATCAGCAGTCGTCACTGTCCCCTGGTGCGAAAGTCAGCTTAAGCTCTGAAGCTATCAGCGATGTCAACGGACCTTCTCACAAGCTTCCATGGATAGAGGCGGAGGTATCTCGATTCGGAGTCCTGAGGAACCTTCCCCAGCCCAAATGGTAGACGGTGCGCCAGAAGCGGCGGCCCAGGCTTTATAGAGCGAGCACACCGTCCAAAAGGCGTTCACGCGTTCGCCTATCTGCACGAAATCGTGAGGGGTTTGTATGGAAGCTTGTCGGGGTGCTCTCGACGAGCTTTCCTGGGTAGCAGACGGCTGGAGAGTTGTGCGAAGGTTGAGCCGACAACTCAGGACAAGTGAAAGGGCCGCGCTGCCATGGTATCTGCCTTCGAGGAGACGGTCGGTGGTAAAGAAATAGTTGGCGAGGAGTACTTCGGCCTGAATAAAAGCCATGACTGAACGCGTGGGGTTCCCGCCATCTGTGAGGAGGAAACCGGAAGCTTGTTGGACTACTTGACGAAGGAGATCTGACTCTTTGCTCTTGATGGATGGATTGCCAGCAAATCGACAGCCCCAGAGGCAGGCAGTTGCGATGAGGATATCATTCAGTGGATGTGCGTGAGCACTGGAGACCTCAGGGCTGCGAACTCGGCGGATAAAACTTGGTACGCTGAGGAAGAATCCAATGCGAGAGGAGTGCAGCACAAATATGTCGATTCTGCGCAATTTGATGTTGAGCGAGCGCTATATCTGGACTTCCACATTCACCTACATCATATGCACTTCCGGGATGGAGAGAACATGTTGGCCACCAAGCCGATCGTTATCAACGGACAATACGTCCATAGTTGGAATCTCCAAAGGCGGAGCGGGCGAATACGACGAGGACCGGGTACGGCTATTTCTGCTTGAAGCATTGTAGGGTGACCGAAGGCTCACAGTTGCTGACGTAGGGTCAGGATGTTCGAGCTCGCGGATACGTGCTTCTAGAATGTCGACCGTCTCTTCGAGCAGTTGAGTACGAGTTACGGTGCCCTGACCCGTGATGTACTCGCAATCTTCCGGTGTCCCTACTTCCGTGCATTGTTCACAAACAGGCTTCCCACCGTTGCATCTCTGTCCAGACATACATAAGAGTTCAGTATAAGTGTCAATGGCAACGACTCACCATCTTTCGTCGGCGGCATGGTATGCAGGCTCCGCCTCTACAATCGAGCCCTCAAGTAAGACATCTGCTCACTCAGTTGAGATTTGAAAGACGTACCTGGGTAACATAGAGCTGCGAGAGGTCATTTCAGAATGGATGACGGAGGAGGAAGTGAAGATGAATGTGATGATGCAAGGGTATCTCTCGCTTGCATGACCTTTATACTGCTTTCCAATCGCGGCCTTTCGGGGAGGGGGAGGGGATGTCTAGGTCTTAGGTAAGGGTCAAGGAGCCGTCGCAAAATTTGCGTTGAGGTTTGAAATCAAATCGCAGCAGTGGGGCTTGATGTCACTCCAGAGGCAAGGATGCTCAGTGCGAATCGGCTTGGTTGAGTGTGGGAGCCGATAGAAGTAGAATGAAAGAGAACGAGACAATGAGGGTGAGTCTGATAGAGAACTGTAGCATGAGTATTGAGTAGCATGTTGAGCAAAATCGCTAAATCTCACGAGAAGCAAGTATGATTCTGGCTGCCTGCTCGTCATGCACGAGATACCACTCCATTACTTTTCGAGTTTCAGGCCTCCGGTGCCTCGAATAACGCTGCGGACAAGCAGCAGAACAGCAAGTTGAAAGCATCTTCATCTGCTCGTGTTGGCATACCGCGACGCGACTGTCAGTCAGAACACTGCAATCTGAAGCAGAATTAAGTTCCCGCAGCGATAATAATTCCATGACCGATACGCACCAGACCGTTGTCGTACAGTATCTTCCGGACTGTGAATTACCGTAGCCGTGGCGAGCGTTGTCCAGACTCCGAGTCCGACGGGGGTCTGCAGTGTGTGCACGGCCACGACTGCGTACGCACGGGACTGTCACGTGCCGCGCCGCGCCTCAGCGCCAGATGCTCGCACTGCGGGCCCGCACGAAAGAACGCTTCGCGACACTGCCTCCTTGTCTCATTGGGAAACTTACAAGGATTTCGTTAACACAGCATCGCCCGCCAGAATAGCGGTCAGAAGCAGTAGTCACTGCGGACACAGTGAAGACCAGTGTCGACGATGATAGGCATGTCGTCGCAGCGGACCTGGCGGCGTGGCGGCGCCGATTGACAGTCAAGTCCGTCTTTGCTGAAGTGAGTAGAGGAGACGCGAGCTGCAGCTAGCTGACAGGCGACAAAGAATGCCAACAGGCGTCGTGAACCGTCCTAGTGCAAAAATGTACTCAAATTCCCAGGTACAAATGATTACTACTCGCACCCATGACGTATAATCCTTTCTTTCAGGGCTCAAGAAAGAACCGTGAACACCAGACGTTCGCCCTCTGACACTGGACATGGCCGTGAAACGATCAATTACGGAATCAACACTGAAGCCGCCCCGTAATTCGACATATCGAAAACTTATTGAGGTAGCATTGCAGTTCCAATTCTGCCGCTGTGAGATAAATGAATTACAGCACAGTCGGTCGACCACCGAAGTACGTACCGAGTGGGATTGAACGGAGCAGCACCGTCCAAACGCGACTTTAAATGGCCGCGGCGCTCCTGGAGGCGTCGAGCACTGACGGCGTCATCCCGCTTGACACCGCGCCAGGCTACCAAGGGTGGCAAGTTGTTGGGACGGGGGAGGATGCTCCTCTTAATGCGCTCGCCTTGCAACCTCGCGAGAGTGGGACCGCTCACCCGGAGGGGCTTGGGGATCGCAAGTCTCTTGACGATGGAGTCGGAGACGACGATAGGCGGATTTTCCAAATAAAGTGGCTTCTGTATGATGCTCCTTCTTTCCAACGCATCCTCCCTCTTGGCGTGCTCTCCTTGCGACACTAAACCAGCGGGGCCGCTGCCCACTCGGAGGGGTTTGGGTATCACAAGCCTCTTGGTGATAGAGCCATAGAGGGCCGCAGGAGGATGTCCCAGCTCGAACTTTGGCTTCTGCGGGATGCTCCTCTCGTCCAACGCGACCTTCTTGAAATAGAGGGGCATCACCGAAACACGTCCGTTCTTCGGGTCGAATGTGGGTTTGACACTCCTGGATCCGAAATACTCTGCACCGAGGGAAATGGAAGGAATATGGCCAGCTCTCCGATCGTACTTCTGAGGTACGATGCTTCTTCCGTCCGGTTCATCTTTGATATCGAATGAGGTCGCTGGAATACGACCACTAACCGAACCGGGCTCGGTAGGCGTGATCATGCTGCGCATCAGCAAGAGCTCGTCGGCAGAGACGGCGGCTGCGGACAAGGCAGTGGCGAAAGTCAATGTCAGGAAAGTGGTGATATGCATGACGTAGCGTGAGGGTGAACGAGAGTGAATGAAATCAGAATACAAGACTAGCTTGCGGAAATCGATGAGGCTGCGTACAGGCTGTGAGTTTGTGGGCGCAATGCACCATGTTGTCGAAATGAATGCTCACCGTCCAGCACCAGATTTTTGTTCGAGCACAGTAAAGAACACTGATTGAGTTGAGGGGCTCGATGCATGAATGGCCCTGTTTATAGCCCTGCTACATGGTGAACACGCGCTTTCATGAGGCGAGCAACAGTACCTACGGGGAAATGTCTCCTGTACAACTTGATCGTGTGATGTTATGGCATCTGGAGCAAGTCGCTTCGTTTGCGCGGTGAGTAACCAACCCCACGATCACCAGCCATTCTGGTTGTGGTGAGAGTCCGTGGCATTGAGGTGAGTCTGCAGATGTCAGATAATGATGAGCAGTGTCTACTGTTACTGAAGAACCTGAGCTTACCATTGAGTCTATCAGCGCATCATGAATTCATCGGAGGTATCATTGTTGCAATACGCTGTAGGTTCTTGGGGAGTATCCGGAGACCGGTTACCAATTGCGAAAGATAGTATCGTTGCGAATGTAGGCGTACGATAAGGTGCCAACTGGATCTATCAACCAAGGTGACTACTCTTCACCAGTACACTGTTCGAGTTCACTCACCAACAATGCATGTGCATCAACATCTCACAGCGGTCGCTCATCTTCTTCCACAACATGGCATCTAGTCATCGTATGCAGCCAACCCCGAGATGATTTTCAACCATACGAAACAACCCGGACATCGGTGCAGAACCAGTGCGTCATGACGAATTGTTGCGATACAGCTTCCTCCGAAAGGAGTCCCCTTTCAACGCATGAGAGGCTGATGAAGGGTGGGTTGTGGACGTAGGTAGATTGTGACGATGTAGCGTAGATGCGAGTTTGAGGGGGAGTGGACTAAGGTCAAGAGAAGGCGTATTCAGTTGGAGATCAAGTACAACGCAGATGTTACTCACCAGTCAGTACTCCTGAACCGATATCTTTGTCAAACTCGAATTTCTAGCTGCATCGCACCGTCCATCACCAATTTCTACGTCGGACACGAGCACTCTATCGACCAAAGCTTGACTTCATACGATCGAGTGCAATTTCTGGCGAAGGGATAAGGGGCGACTACTATGATGCACCGCCGGAGCCTGTTCTGACGGACTCGCAAGCATGGTGGCGCGTAGTGAGTCGTTCGTATTCCTTTGGGAGCCGGTCGAAAGTAAACACCAAGGAAGAAATACGAGTTAGATTCGAAAGGGGGCGATTTAGACAAGGGAGAATGGTGAGCGTCGTGATCAAAGAGCTCGTCGATCCGGACCATGCCGAAGTGGCCATGGGGGCGAAGGCAAGAACCTGTCCCGGACTCCCACACTTGAACGCGATCCAAACAAGCGACAGCGAATGGCTTGGAGAATAACCTAAATATAGCAAAGCATGTACGGAGATAGCAACAGAAAGCGAGTACTTATGACAAGAAGTAGGTAGTAGTGTAGTCGTATATGTGCGGTCGTAAACAATATTCATGGGCCAGACGGCGGTTCTATCTGCAACCCTCCGGGAAAGAACCCATTCCAAATCTCCTCCAGCGTCACGCAGTCCACGTCTCCTTGCAAGTCCTCCTCTTCCTGGGGAAAGATGAACAGCGTAGCCTCCCCAGATGCTGGATCCCAGTCCGGATCCACCGCCAGAATGAAACGTGGTGAACACCACTCCGCGTTGTCCGGAAACCTCGAGGAAGGGCTTGACTGGCTGGACTTCTCGGATGTACTTGGAGAAGGTGGGAGCGGCTTGGTCGTGGGAGGGGGTTGCAGAGCACGTAAAGTGGTGGTATGTGGTGTGAAGGGGGTTATAGGAAGCGTGTTGGATCGTTTGATAGAAGCCGATTGCAGGGCTTTTCTGAGATATTCGTCTCGTCGTTCTTTATGAAGACTGGCACAGAGAACGCAAGTGATTAGACGTAACGATAAATAAGAGCCTGAGACACTCACGCTGGAGAACTCGAATTCGGTGACTTGAGCTTGAGCTTGAGACTGGTATTACGGTGCGGTGAAGGTGAAAGAAAAAGATCTTCCGTTGGAGAAGACGGATGGGATATCTCTAGCACGTCCACCTCGGTACCGGACTCCTACCAAGCAGAAGCACGTCATGAGCTGGATCGACTGCACATGCACAAGTGAACTCACATTCTGAGTAGCTTTGACCGCGAAAAACTTGTTCCTCAGCCGTGAGAGAGGAGTAGCTGCAGCTTCACGCAGAGACGACATCGATCCCTTCGATCTCAGCCTGCCAGTGGGTGGTGGTGGTTGCGTCGGAGATTGCATGACAGCGAAAGACATCGCGAACGACGACGAGAACAGCAAAAAGAGTGTGGGTAGGGTGTTAAAACGGGGTCGACGACGAAAAGCTGTGTGTGCACGCAAGCCACCGCATGGGGCGCAAAGCAGGAAGAGGAAAAGAAACGAGGCCACGAGGTGGCCGACTGGCGGTTATGAGTTCGCCCACGGTCTAAGCGATTTTTCCAGCAATGCCGCATGGCCACGGCGGCGGGAGACCGTCGCGAGGCGGGCGCGTGGCGAGCACCGCCCGACGCGTCCTACGTCACGCGTCGAGCTCTAAATGAGTCACGTTACCGCGTCGCGTTCGTCGTCCGAAGAGCTCCGACTGCGCGGCACACGGTCGGCTCGGCCTCTTTCCAGGTCCCAGCTGCTTCTCTGAACTCGCCATTTTCGTGTTGGACGTCGAAAGATTGGCAATGACTCCCTGTTGACTCGCTCGACGCTGTTACACGCGGCTATCAGGTCCCATGGCCAATCAGGACGATAATTCGAGTCAGGAGTAGCAAATCGAGGGTGAAGACGACGAGAGAAGAATCGAATGTGTTCCGATGGACTCGCGAAGGGGGTCTTTTGACCTCTTGATGAGAATGTCTCGCTCACACAGTGGACTTGACAGCTCTGAAAGACACATACTGGGTACGAGTAGTACGTACCAATCCTCGATGATTACTCTCACATCTTCTGGTGTGGTAGATGCACTCGAAGAGGAGCGGGGAAGCGATGAGGCTGGAGGAGGTGAGAGAGCAAAGAGAAAGTCCCAAAATAAGCGCTTATTCAGCCGAGACACGGCTTAGGTAACGGGCTCGTTCCGGGTCGACCTTCCGGCCGGGAAGAGGGTTCGTCCCAACGATAAAACTTCGGAGTCAAACATTCGCGATGTCCTCGCTCTCTGTCTCGTTCTTCCACCAGGTTTTGTCCCTCCAAGGGTCTGTTCGTCCTCTTTGTTGTAATTTACTCGCATCGACCCGTCATGACCGCTACGACGCACGATGAAGAGACTCCACTCCTCCCTCAACAGCAACGAAAGAAGAAGATCACCCCTTTGCCTTGGGGCCAGTTCAGCATTCTCCTCATTCTCCAGCTTGCAGAACCCTTGACCAGCCAGGTCATCAGTCCGTTCGCTCCCCAGGTGCGTATCTCACTCGAGAGCGTCATATTGGCTGTCTACTCACAGCGTCTTCCCCGTTACTCAGCTTGTCCGAGACGTCGGGATCACACACGGAGATGAGACGCGAGTGGGACACTATGTCGGGCTCATGGTACGTCGTATATTGGTTTCACAAGCAACAGCCACTCATGTATTGCGTAGTATTCCATCTTTTTCGCCACTCAAGCATTGACTGTCCTTCACTGGAGTCGCCTGTCGGACCATCTCGGTCGCCGTCCCATAATTATGACCGGTCTGTTTGGACTATCGCTATCTATGTACTCGTTTGGTCTTTCGAAAACATATTGGGGTGCCGTCATGAGGTAAGCAGAATTCATTCACAGGTGACTGAGTACGCTCACTCACAACGCCTACAGTCGTAGTCTCAACGGCGCACTCAACGGTAACATTGGCGTACTCAAGAGCATGGTAGCCGAAATCACAGACTCATCAAATTTGCCGCAAGCGTACGCATATCTGCCAATTTCATGGTCCACTGGTCAAGCATTAGGGTAAGCAGACTTCTTTCGCGCTTCTTCGATATCATCACTTATGACGTTGACACAGACCTGCTATCGGTGGCTACTTCTCGAAGCCTACAGAGCAGTTTCCCGACATCTTTGGGGGGATAGAGTTCCTAAAAGACTATCCGTACTTCCTCGCCTGCGCCATTCCCGCCACATTCTCGTTGGTTGCTCTCCTCGTAACATTATTCTTCCTGAAAGAGGTACGTGCATACCGGTACATCTATGAGAGACGTTCGTTAATATTCTCAACAGACTGTCACGTCACCGCTGTCCATTCGCCGTTTCCTCGCCATGCGCACAGGCAAAGCTAATTTGACATTGCAGAACGTCTCATCGAGCCAGGATAACCGTGTGGGGCCCGCTGGCACGACTGAGGAGGTGGATAAGACGAATGACAGTGTGGCTGCAGCGAACAAGCCTTTGCCGCTGAAGGACCTCCTGAATTCGAAGGTCGTCATCTCTGCCCTTAATTATGCCAGTCTTGCCCTAACGGATATTGCCATACGTTCCGTCCAACCCGTGTTCTACGCCACACCTGTTGAGCTCGGGGGGCTTGGTCTGCCGCCGTGGAAGATCGGACGCATACTATCGGTAAGCTTCATTTCATGCATCGAAGGTGACACTCGCTTACCCATGGTGACTCTCAGGTATACGGCGTGTTGAACGGTTTGGTCCAAATTCTCGCGTTTGCACGCATTCATAATCGGTTTGGATCAAGGAGAGTGTACCTGTGGAGCATTGCCACTTCACTACCTGTCATCGCAGTCTTCCCCATCATCAACATGCTTGCGAAGGCAGAAGGTAGCGACAGCACTTCTGTCTTGGTAGCTGTTGGTATTCAAATCGTCCTGTCGATCTTCATCAACTTTGCTTACGGTACGTCAATCTCCCTTGTTATCGTGATACTTGTATTCTAACGGAGAATTGTTCCCCCAGGTTGTATCTTCATCTTCATCACCGCTTCTGCTCCGAACAAAGCATCGTTAGGCACAGTCAACGGCTTCTGCCAAGTCGGCGTGTCTCTCATGCGCACCGTCGGCCCCGCTTCAGCAAACTCTCTGTTTTCGCTTTCGATAGATCCCAAACACCACTACCTAGATGGAAACCTGGTGTACGTTGCCCTGGGAGCCCTCGTTTGTCTCGGCTTGGTCTGCGCAGATTACCTCCCGAAGACAGACGAAGACGACAACGAATCATAATGACCCTCACGACCATCGTCACGCCCTCGCCTTCAAAATCCACTCCGCGATACACTTTCATCCACAAGATTTTCTTGTTTCTGCATTCGCCTTGTTTTCCCCGTTTTCTCTCTTCATCGGATTCGTAGTGCACCTTGCAATGATTTATTCATTATGGAGGCAGTGTCCATCTCGCAATGTAGACTACACACATAGACAGACATACCGCACGTATTTTGCAATACCACAGTTTTGCATTGTCTGCGTCGTTGTGCGTGGCGACCACCGGACCTTCGTTCGTGGACACCTCGGAGGCAGAGACGTGTCTCGGCGCCTCATGGATTGGCCGGAGTTGAGAAGCGCCGGCGGACAGTGCAGGGTGACTGTGGCCAGTGGCACGAGCTCTGCTCACGACCGCCAACATCCCCAACCCGACCTTGTTCTCCGACCTCTTCCCCGTTCCCATTTCTCCTACATTATCCCCATTTATTCCTCTTCCTTCTTTGCCTCGCTTTTGGCCCTTCAATCTCTCTCTTTCATAGTCTAAACCACTCGCTCGCCATGTCGAACTTCGCCGCTCTCATGGCGCTGAGTCAGACGCAGACTCGCCAGTCTGAGGCGGCGATTCAGTCGCAGCTGGCCGAGAAACGACGCAAGGACGCCGAGAAGCAGAAGGCGCAAGATGCGAAGGAGAGGCGGGAGCGGGAGATTGAGCTTGCGCTCAGGAAGAAGCACCTGGAGGAGCAGGAACGAGCGAAAGAGCGGGCGAAGCGCGAGGCGGAGGAGAGAGCGCGGAAGGAGAGGGAGCTGGAGAGGAAAGAGGCGGAGCAGAGGGATGCGTTGAGGTATGGGCCAAAGAAGTATCCGAGTGCGAGGAGAGCAGGGGGTGGTGGTGCTGGGGCGGGCGACTCGGATGGCGAAGACGGTGGAGGCTTTGCTCTGACTCGAGAGGAGCGGCGGAAACGGAAGTTCGAGATGGAGATGTCGTTCGGGTCAGGCAAACGGGGCTCCTCCACGATTGGCAGGAAACCCAAGAGGCTGCCCGGGTTCGCGTACGACGCGGGCAAGAACAAGAACCAGTTGTCTGTCAAGGACAAAATTGCTGCGGAGTCGGCGGGCCTCATCAAGCTGAACACCAACAAGAAAGATACCCGCTCTATCGACGAAATTGTTGAAGACATTGCGAAGAACAAGGAGAAGAAGATCCTGGCGGGCGATAGGGCCAAAGAGTTCGCGGACTGGTTTGGCAAGGGGAAATCAAAAGCGAAGAGCGAGCCTTTCTCGCAGTCCCAGTCCCAGTCTCAGGCCCAATCCTCATCCCAATCTCGAGCTCCGTCGCGAGCCTCGTCGATCTTTGGCGGCTCTCCATCACGACTGAGCTCTGTCGAATCACTAGACTTGGACTTCCTATCCGATACCAAACCCGCCACAAGTCGTCTTTCCTCCCAAAAGACAAGGTCTGCCTCCTCCACGCCCCCGGTCCAAGCACGGCCGAAGACCGCACCGTCTGGGTCTTCGTCGACTTCAAGGGATAAAGTTCCCGCTCGTGGATCCAGTATCTTCGTCAAGGCTGTTGGCGGTAGGCCCGCCACCGTGGTCTCGGCGTCCAAATCTGCGTCTTCCTCCGCCAGACCCAACGGTAACTACGCCACAAATGGCAAGTCCACTCCCGCAAGCACGAGCAAGCTCAAACCCAACCGTCCGTCCACGGCACCTCCCCGACCTGGCTCGTCAGCATCTCTGCCGAGGAAGCGGCCAAGGTCGCCCTCCTCCAGTATCTCCCCGCCACCGGCGAAGAGACGTCCGGTCGGTAACCAGGGTGCGAGCAGCAGCATCAGTACGGCGATTTGGGCTATGTTTGGCAAAGACAGGAACACGTATGTCAGTCGAGATATCGACAGCGACGAGGATGATATGGAGGCGGATGCGCGGGATCTGGAGAGGGAGGAGATGGCTAGGTGCGTTTCAGTGACCTCCTGCCACCGTCATTCTCTGCTGATACTTGAGGCGACAGTGCTCGTATTGCTCGTCGCGAGGACGAACTCGCCCTCGAGGAAGAGCGCAGGCACGAGGAAGAGAAGCGCAGGAAGCGGAAGGAGAAGGACAGGCGTGGATACTGAAGCATCCCTCTACGCCCATCCGGCTCATCGCACACTAGGTCTACATCTACACACACGGACGTTCCAAACGGATGATATGCCATGCGACATGTTCCTAGGTTTGGAAGACGAAGATTCTTATGCTATGTAACGACACCCAACACAACCTCATTATCTTGCTTGCACCCATTGCTTTGCTCTTTCTTCTTTTCATTCTTCAGTCTCAGTTTGTAATACGCCATCTTTCATCTCGTCTCGGTCTTATACCACATCGACCCTCAAATGACACCCAGTCTTTCTATTCCGGCTTCCTCTAACATATTCCCCTTGAATGTCTTTATGACTTCTCCTTCTTGCTCGAACCCAACTTGCCCATTTCTCATCTCACTTGCCATCATCAATTACATCCTCCACTGTAGATCTATACGCAATTGTCTCATACAATGTACATCTCGATTTTCCCCCATCTCTCGCGCGTCCGAGTCCGGGTCTCCTGTGTGATCCCGCTTGCACTTTGGACTGAAGTACTGACGGTCAAAGTGTTGGTGAGATGGTGAGACGCGATTATGCTGGTAAATTCATTACAAGGGTAGAGAGAAAACAGGGTACGTAGCTAGAGATGAAACGCAAGCTACTGAAGGAGAAGAAAAAACGACGACGAGCTACGTATATTTACTGAGTACAAAAAGAAAAGACATTTGTGTCCTTCGCAAGTCGAGTAGGCGATTCGATGGAAAAATGTGAGAGATTACGACGAATAAATGACGCGACTATTTGCGATGGACGAGTGCGACTGCGAGAACAGAAGTGAAGAGAATTACGGGCGTACGGGTATGTTCCAAGAACCCCAAGAACGCAGGACGTTCACCCACTCTCCTCGAGCTTGAACCTCTTCCTCGGTCCGTCCGGTCCAAAGTTCCCGCCGCCTCCGCCTCCACCACCTCCACCGCCGCCTCCCATGAATGCTGGATTGAAGTGTCCTTGTACCCCCGGGAATCCGCCTCGGCCGCCCATTGGCATCATGCCCATGCCGCCTGTGGTTTTGAAGCACATCGCATGGTTGGTTGGACGTAACGTGCATCCGATTGGTAGCGGTAGGACAGCGGTGCGAGAGAACACAGCGAGTGCGACGAGGACAACAGGGGCCATGCGAGCGAGAGTCAGAGAGCGAAGCCGAGACCGAGACCACAGGTACAGGTGTACGAGGGGGGAGACATGCAACATGCAACGAAAAAGCGAGGGGGGAAAAGAACACAGGTCAGGAACTTCCATACATGCACAAGAGACAAATCAGAAACCCATACCCATTCCGCCACCACCCATCATCCCTCCACCACGTCCTCCACCACCGAACCCTCCGCCTCCGCCCATCATGTTGCCGCCCCGGTGGCCACCTTGCATCATGCCGCCGCGCCCGCCAGTATTCTGGAACCCGCCTCCAGCCATACCGCCGTTGAATCCAGGCACCATACCCATGTTCATGGGCATTATCCCGGTCATCATGTTCGGCATGCCTCCACCACGCGCCATCCCGCCGCCCATCATACCGCCTCCACGCATATTCATGCCACCGCCTCCGCTCATCATGTTGGTGTTGGTATTGAGGTTATTTTGATTCATGCCGCCGCGGTAGTTGTTGTTCCCTCCTCGGCCCATGTTGCCACCCATACCCATGGGCTGATTATTGTGGCGTTGTTCGCGCGGGGGTGGTTCTAGCACATTAGGATGAGCTTTGACCTGGCTATATGCTTAAGGTTATGGACTTACCTTTGGGCAACGTCCGGAACGGATTGCCCTGTGCTGAGCTTGCCAAGTTTGCGGTCGCGCGACGATTCTGGAAGTCACTAATGAAAGCCAGAAGATCCGTGGTAAGCAACGATCTGGCCCAGATCATCGGTGAGTACGTACGTGTTATCGAAGAAGTTCTTGAGGGCCATAGCATTTTCGTGACTGTGGCATTCAATATAGGCGATTCTGTGGTGTCCGAGAGTCAGCGGGCGTGATATAGCATAGTAATAGGAGGAATGAAGTACCCCTTGCTCTTGCCATTCACTTTGTGTTCCGAGAACGTGACGTCCTTGTGGTCAAGGTTGACACCAACAGTAGCGGCAATGGTGCGCAAGTCTTCATCGGTGGTCCACTAGATTGGTAGAAAGAGGTCAGCACAGTGAATCGCGCCGTTGCATACGTAGGTACTCACCCATTGCAAGTCGCCGATATACAAGGCATCTTGACCCCCCGGAGTACCCTGATGTACCTGTCCACCTAGAGGTAGTGAGGAAGCTCCACCGCTGCCAGAGCCATACGCCGAGCTGGCGTTACCGCTAATAGCAGACTGGATTTCCTGCACATCAGATTCCTTATGCACGCCATTGGTGCCGTTAGAGGTTGGCGCAGGCTCAGGTTCATCCTCTTCCCGTGGTCGTTTCTCACCAACCACGGGTGCGGGAGTGTTTACAGACGCCTCAATAGGTGCTTCTGGCTTGAAGTCATCTTCTGGGTAGTCTTCCAACTGGGCGCCAAAATTAGCACACGACTGGCCAAGAAGGCGAGCAGAAAGAAAACGTACCTCTTCAAGCTTGGTGGCGCTGAACCCTTCGTCTTCTCCGTAGATGTCAAAGTCGTCTTCAGGCATTGTTGATGGCGTTGCTGACGGGGGGACGTTGGTTCAGAGCGGTTTAAAGGGTGGAGGTATAAATGGTCTCTTGTTCTAGGAAGAGAAGTCACAGGATGTTTTTGACTATCTATCAACAGACAGGTGAGGGATATGCGACAGAGACAGGAGCCAGTCAGAATACAGCGTTCTAGGATAGAGACCGCCTGCAACGTTAATGGGGGAGGGGACGGTGGGACTCTTACATGCAGTATTGTTACAGTTATACGCGACCTGGCAACAAGCAGCCTTTGCTCTGGGTCGTATACAGACAAAACACGGCGCGCAGGCCCTTGCAGACGACGAACGACGAGGAGAGTACAGCGAGGAGCGACGACGAGAGCGAAGACAGCGGGGGGAGCGACGAGGAGGAGGTGGTTGAGGACGACGAGCGACCCGCGAACAACGCCAGCGCCCGCCCCCGAGCTCGTGTTGTCCCTTGTTTGGTGTCCTCGGCTGCGTGATCAGTCAGCGCTTCAGTCACGCCATCACCGCGTGACCGCTCCCTCGCAGTGTGACAAACGCCATCACCCGCGACTTGAACAAAATGCAAAAGTCCCTCTCCTGTGGCTCGCCATGCTTGCAGCAACCCAGCGACAGAGGGTGATGCAAACAGACAACGCCCTCGCCTTTTACTAGGGCGTTCCGTGTTTCACCCTCATTCCAATGTCGCTTAGGCAATTTTTCCGAACCTTGCTTCCTCTGGGAGTAGTTGAGTATTCTTTTTGCCTGTATACGTGACCTCTTGATTGATACTGGACCATCTTTCTTTTCAGGCTTCCGATCTTGCTCAATATAAACCGAGTTAGGGATGCACTTCAGAGAGATCTCATCGTTGGGGTACGTTGTGAGATTTTGAGCACTCAAGGTTCAGCCTTCGCACCTCTGTTCTCCGGTGTTCAGGCCTTGCGCAGAGCACATCTTGTTCCGCGAGTGCTCAACGTCTACGGAAATGGTGCGATATCGCCATTTATTGCTCCAAAAAGGCTCAAGTGGCTGAAAGGTTTGCTTGACAGATCATCAGAGACTCTCGGTGACCCGGTCGCGTCGATGAGCTGCTTGATACCTCCATCCATGCAACACTAAAGTTGACCTTGAACCCCATGTGGATGATTCGCTGTGCGCCATACCTTTAATGGCTCTGAAGCATGACTGAAAACTTTGGCGTCCCTCGCGAACAACTGTCGGGTCGGTCACCGAGCAAGATGTCGCCCATACTCTCCGATGGCCGATCCTGCATCCTGCAAAGACCTTGGAGTCTTGGGACTGGCCGTATATAAAAAGCGGACGGTGCAAACTTGAGGACTCCAGGTGGATCCTCTCCTTCCGTAAGTCTACTTTATTCGGGCCCTGGTTGGTGAGTGATACCAAGTCTACTGCGAAGATGCCTTTGCTAATCATATCCACCCAGGCCTCTTCACATTCCCAACCCTGTCTTTTATCCGTTCCTTCACACCGTTCAATACCTCACGACGGCATGCGCGCATTCATCTTCCTTGCCTTTATCGCTGCCACCACGCAAGTCGCCAGCGCGATGCCAACCGCAGTCATCTCCAGAAGGAACCCGAGAGCATGGAGGAACGAAATCGCTCCGGCCCACTCCCTCTCATCCAAGTGGACCAGGTCTCTCGGCGCCGACAGCAGTGGAGGCACTGGCAACATTCGCGGCTCGGATAGCGACAGCGAAAGTCGTTCTGGTGTCACTATCAACCAGCCTGTTCGGGTGTTGTCTAGCCAGACCCAGGGCATTTCGAAAACCCCGTCAGGATCCGACTCGTCCAGGAAGCGTGCAGATAGGCTACGCTGAGATTCCGCTCCCTCGTCTTCCGCGAGAGTTGAATGCCAGAAGCCGAGCAGGTTATCTTTCGTGAGTATCTTTTCTCGTATAACGTCCCTTCGTGAGAGCTGTGTTAGACTCACATCCTCCTCCACAGCGATCATTTGTAGGGGCACAGATGACTGATTGAGTTCCCGTCACAGCTCTGCGAGCACAGTGGAGCAGAACCTCATGGCGACCAGTGACAGAAATTTGCAGAGGTCATAGAACTTGACGTGCGCAGTGCTGGGAGATTCAGATGTGCCACTTGTCGTCGATGTTTCTTTATTCATGACACTTATCATATTTCAACAAACATCCTACCATCTGCCTCAGATTGTTGGAACCCATGCGTGATGACACGGTCTTTCTTTTGGGCCTACTGTAAGTCTCTCTCAGACAGGGCCGTGAACGCCTCAATGGGTTCCTCTCTTTTCACGAACAGAAGGGACGTGCTGCAACTGCCACAATCTTGTACAATTTCCTGAACTTCGACTGTCACTAGAGTTGTCAGATATAAGATACATGTATACTACATTACATTATGTGAATAATTCAAGATACGCGTGAATGGGACAGAAAGGTACGATGAAGGGTCGAAAGGCTATAGACGTGCGTTCTTGGGCATGCCACGGATGGCCTGACGGACACCAAGATCGCCCAGGACGTCCTCAGCTGGAAGAAAAATCCTACATCAATACCAAAGGTCTCAACCGAAGTGGGCCAAAGAAGACGTACCTCCACCCAAAATAGCATCGTAAGGAACGGTTCGGTGGTACTGGAATGTATAACATGAGCATCTAACACGACGATGCGACGAAGGAAGACATACGTGTTCGATGAATCGACCCATGCCGGTTTTGGTGATACCACGACCACCAAAGATCTGGACAGCGTCCTGAGCGGTCGCCTGGGCATTGCGCGTGATGTACATCTTCAACAGGCCGATGGGGCCTGCAAGCTTCTCCGCCTGATCCTTATACGACTACGCAGAATAATCAGACCGATGCCAAAATGCGAAAGTACACTTATAACGAACCATGTTGCACATCTGGTAGGTGATGTTCTCCAACCAGGCTTGGGACGCCTCCGCACGAGCAATCATCTCGGCGAGCTTGGCGCGAATGACGGCCTGCGAGTTGAGGGGCTTGCCGAACGCTTTGCGTTGGGTCGTCCATTTCAGACACTCTTCGACGATGACGCGCTGAGTCCTGGCACCAGCGCAACACATGACCCATCGCTCGTGGTTGAAGTTACTGCGACCGTAGTGTTAGATGCGGGAACACTGATATAGGGAAGAATTTTGCAGAGCTCACCTGAGCATGACGTAGACACCCATGCCTTCCTTCCCCAGAGTGTTCTCAACAGGAACTTTAACGTTCTCAAAGGTAATGTAGGCTGTTCCGGCAGTTGACGAGTAAGCGGTCTTGATGTTCTTCGTCTCAACGCCTTCTCCCCTCTCAACCAGAATTACGGTGAAACCATTGTCGGTCTTGCATCCAACAGTGAAACTAACAGACGATATCAGCGTCGATTCTTGCAAAAGAACTGAACGAAGAGCTCACTAGTGAGAGAAGGTACCATTCGTGATCCACTTCTTGGTTCCATTGATTATCCAGTGCTTTCCGTCTTCCGTCTTCTTCGCATGTGTCCTCAGACCCTGGACATCGCTGCCCGCGAACGCCTCAGAGATGGCGAGCGCGATGAATTTCTTGCCGGACAAGACCTCTGGAACAATCTTATTGCGGATAGCGGGGGCACCGAAGTTCAGAACGGGAGGGAGGCCAATGACCGAACCGCTACCGAGACCGTCACTGTAGCCACGAGCGTTGATACGGCACATCTCTTGGTGGAGGACGAGCTACACAAGAAAGGGCAACAGAGCGCGTTCAGTATGAGAGCTCAACATTACGTTTGTACGAGTTGCCAACCTCATGGAAGTAGTTGAATTCTTCAGGTTGAATGAGGCCGTTCATCAATTTGAGGCCTTTGAGATGCTTTCCGGGACCCATACGCATAGCAAGAATGTTCAGCTCCCTAGATCGAATGTGAACAAGAGTTCCATGGCACTTGATGTGATGTGATGGACACTCACGCGCACGCGTCGAATACGGATTGACTTGGTCGTTTCCCGTCTTCCTCGCGAGCCTACCTCATGATGAGCCTCATAATCGCCAAGACTAGAGCCGGTAATACTCACCTGCGCGTCAGGATAAATGACATCATCCGTGAACTGTCTGATCGCCTTCTGCAGATCCCTGTGACTCTCCTTGTAGTAAGGGCTGTAGTAGCCTTTCGATAACCACGTCGGCTCAGCGTATGGGACGTCGCTCAGAGCTCCGGGCGCGCGCGCAGTCACGACACTCTTCTCGCCAACGAGGGTACCGATCTGAAGACGCGCGTACTGTGGTCGGAGGAGGACTTCGTGTCTGTGGAGACCGTAGAACGCTTCGGTTGCATCTTGGCCCACTACATAAACGCACAAGAGGAGAGTGTGAGAATCAGAGATGAGAACGGGAGAGGGAAGGACGCACTGATATCATCCTCCAAGAAGACGGAGATACCGCCCGGATGAAGATCCTTGAAACGGGTGACATCATAAACCTTCGAGTCGACAATGATCCACTGTTGGACATGGAAGCCTGTCAGTGCTTCTCGACATTGCATCACAAAAAACAGAATCACTGACGAGGTCATCGACTTTGTTGTGCTAGATGATCGTCAAACGAGAAGTCAGCTTTTCTGCAGTGGCCAAGTTTTCTGTATACCGGCCAATGCCGGGAGCGTACTTTAGCGACCTCTTCGCGAGTAAACTCTCTAGACGATGTTGAAGCAGTGGGGGCAGCAGCCATGATGGATAGCAAGCAGCGAAAGCGTACGGATGCGAGTAGATGGGGGGTAGCAAAGGGGAAGAAAAATGTGAGGAGAGTAACGGAGGTGCGGGGCGAGCTTTAACGGGCGGGAGCAGCCTCCTCGATCAACAATCACATGAAACTGACCGCACCGCCAGCCAATGCCCTGTTCCGGATCTGGCATCCTTCGTGCACCCGGACCATGCACATGAAGCAGCACAACACCTCAGCGGGCCCTGGAGAGCAAATGGTATGATGCAAGGACGATGATGAGGTCCGTGTGCCTTGATGCCTGCGCATAATGATATCGTTAGGCTGCTAGCCAGGCGTTCAGTATCTGCGGCAGAGCCGGCTTCTCCGCACTAGCGCTGACGCCGAGCAGCGCGGGGTAATTTCATATCAGCCCGCCTCCATGGTTGGCCAGTCGCGGCAGACAAATAAGAGTTCGCATAAACCATTCTGCGGTGAGGCATGCATAGTCAACGATAGTGCATAAAGACGTACAGCGCAGACCAAACTGCAGAGCTGAACATAAGACCATCTCAAGCAGCGCCTGCGTCCCTGCGATCCGGGAGCCGCTATAATTTTGATACGGTACTTGCTCCCAGCTCTATTCTCCGATCAAGATGCAAGGATGTCGCCGTTGACCTAAACAATCATCTTGCATGTTGACGCTACCACGAGGATTGGTTGCCGGCCATGAGTGGTTGCCGGTTACTTTTCTTCGTCGTCGTTGAAGAGAGAAGGACCAGCGACGAAGGTAGGTGAAGGATCCTCCGATGCTTGATCTGCGAGAGCGGCACCAAAGTCAGAAACCACGGCTCCAGAAGGGGTAGATGGCGATGAACAGTCGAGAGCAGGATCTACGGAACTCGGTGAGCTCATAGACAAGAATGAGAACATGGTGAAGGAGCCAGGCGCAGGGTTGCCGGTATCCGGAAGATTTGTTGCATCTTGGAGCTCGGGACGCGATGTGCAGGTACTTGGTCCAGTTGGCGACCTTTCAAAGGAGATGGACTGAACGGAGTCGAAAGGACGAACGTCGGCAACAGGGGAGCCAGATGCAGCAGCGACGACGAACTCTGAGGTGTCCGAGTAAGGATGCTTCGAAGGAGATGCGGCTGAGAGCGCTGGAACAGAGACTTCTGGGAAAGCAGGATCTTGCAGAACGGCAGCGAAATTTGACTGGCTGTCGACAAAAGCGGGACTAGGGAGCGCCACGTCAATAGTAGAGTCAGGATAAGGGTGCAGGGAGTGCTCTTGCGTGTCTTGGGACATTGGAAAGCTTAGTATTGAAGAATGTTGAGAGACGGAACCGCCAGTTGGATCCCTGAGATCAGAGACCGTTGGCGAATGCTCTAAGTAGCCTACTCCGCGTCGGTCAGAAACGAGCTTGAGTTCCGTGAGGTTGATATGATGAGATTGGGTAGGATCGCAGAGCTCCTCTTGGATCCCGAGATGTGTTTTGACAGCGCACCATGGGTTTGCATCTTCGAATAGTTGCCCCTTAAGAACATCGACGAGGCGTTGCTCTACCAATACCGGGTGCTCCACCTCCGGACTGAGAATGGCGTCGGTGGCTGGAAGAGAGCTTGCGGGGGTCGTGCTTGAGGAACGATACACATGAGGAGATGAGAGCGGCGGCGGCGAACTGAATGGCAGGATACTGTGATGACGAGGCTCACACGACGTTCGACGAGAGGTCGAGGCAGCATGAGGATAAGCAACATCGCAGTGATCAGATGCTGGACCTGTTGAATAAAACCGAGTCCTGTTGGCATTTGAGATGGTCGAGGGCCTAGCCCAAGACGAATCCGAGCTGACGGCAGGTGACAGTCCAGAGAAGTGCGGAGAGTTGAACGAAGACAGGCCTCCGAGGTTGACAGGGCTCCAGTTTGGTACGTCACTGCGGTATCCTGGCGAACTGCATATGGGATTGATCGGGGTCTGCAATTGGGTGTCGTTGTTGGTCTCAAGATCATCTCCATGATAAGCGCTGCTATCTTCACCGAATGAGATAGCCTCGAAGTCGGAGTCTTTCTCAAAGGGAATATCATGCAGAGGAGAAGTGTGGTGAGAATACGAGGCTTCATCGTCGATCTTGTAGCGCGAGAGCGAAGGACCAGACGCTTCTCTAACCAAGGCGCGCGCTGTAGGGCGATGTGGAGGTGGCAAGGGAATCTACAATAGTTTTGAGTACAAGATAGGGGAAATGAATTGAGGACATACTGCATATTCTTCTGTCATGTCGACATCCGAAGCCCTGGGTACATCTATACATCGCCTCGTAGAAGATGAGAGTTGCTTCTTGGGCGGATGAATTAGACCAGCCAGATCCGGAAGAGCCGCTATACGACGCATCTCCGCTCGCAGAAATATAGCTGAATCTTAGGATGAGGGCAAGAGAGGGCGCATATATGTGGTCTCACGTACGTTCGGAGAGGTCGAGCTCTCGCAGAATCCGAGAACGAGGAGGAACTACGGCGGACGATCGGTCGATGTCGTCCATAGGTTTGACATGAGCATTATTCTCATTGCGTTTAAGTATGTGCGAGGAAGAGAGCGTGGTAGAGCAGTCTGTCATCCCGCTGTCTTCACGTCGTTGCTGAGACTGCGACGCGAATTTGGGGTCGCGTTTTGCATGTGCTAAGCCTATGTCGAGCATGGATTTGCTCGCCTGAGAAGGTACATCCGTCCGTAGAGACAGTGGCGAGCCACGAGCAAGACTGTTGGCGAGAATCTTCTGCTTGCCAAAATGATTCTTTTCAGCTCGAGTCGACGCGTCCTTCACGCGAGCTCTGGCTGCATTCCTACGTGTCGTGAGCGAGAGGAACGATTTATGAACAAACTCCTGGCACACCTGCGGCCTCCCATGTAGTTTGCGCCACCCATTCGAGCAAGCAGTGAGTATATCGTCGACGGATGTGGTGGTTGGGTAGAAAAAGCTGCTAACCCCAGAGAAATTGACCGACGCGCCTGAGTGCCGCCGCCTGGCCCTGATTTTGTTTCAGGCGCCTATCAAAACGTCTGCTTCCTTGTCCTCGGCTAAGTCGAACAGCCTGCCACCACCTTTCTTGTCGCTGTCGCTCCCGTCGTCGACAACGAGCAACCAACACGCATTTGTCGCTACGCGATTAATCTCCCCTGAGCTGCATGTAAACAATCGTTTACCTTGTATCCACCATGTCGCGCAATATCATGGACGAGGAAACCGACATCGGTCTCTCTAGCTTGTCTCGCCGATCCGGTTCTTCAACTTCAAGCCCACCGCAAGTGAAACGACATGTCCGACGGCCCTCTGGAATTACCATCGTGGAGGAGAAGTTTGTGATCGGCAACATGTTGACTCCCCTACGCTCACCGTCTTCGCCCAATTTGCTCCTGAAAGACCTGCCTCCATCCTCTCCTCGAGCAACCAGGAAATTGTCTCGCTCAAATACGCTTCCTCGAGTGCAGCCAAATAACCCGGAAGAACTAGACAGTTTGTCTATGGAGCACAGCAGGGTGTTGAAGCTGAGGAGATGGATTCATGCTTTAGTCATTGGTGCGCACATCCGTGGCATTGGTAGATTCCAAAAACTAAAGTTCTATAGTGAATTTCGATCTCGAGTACGGTCCAAAGATCACAAAGACATTCCCTCCTTTATCGCTTAGTCCAGCAGAAGCAGAGAATATGTGAGATTGTCTTCTGTCGAATGCTCTTCTCATCTAAGTTCTGCGTACAGCGCATTCTCTTCGTTCCCGGACGCTCCACAAGTTGAGCTGGGCTCTCAAATGCATTCATTTCGTATACGACCACACGACCCTCAAGAAGACAAGCTTGTACGATCAGATGAAGACAGGCCGAAGACTGCAGATGGCTTCATGTACGGATATTCGCACTTCACGCAGAGGAGGGATACAACGTCGAAGCGTGGATATCAGCAGGTGTGCTGCCACATGTTTGAACCAGGAACGTCATCTTTACTGTTTTTCCTAGACTTCCCTGGTTATTCTGTCCCCACATCCATTTCCTGCACTGTTCCACACCTTGCTGTCTTACCTCGGTCAATCGTTTCTGATGCACGGCGCACCAATACTAGAGGTCGCGTGCCACAATATCGCTAACTGGTGCGTCTTCATCATCCTTGCGGAATTCTCCAATCTAACATTTGAATGTGAAGAAGGCTCGATCCTGCACCCGGAGCATCTCTGGAACTAGGCTTCCTTGGCTTCGTCTTCACCGCTGAACTTCCCAGCGGTGTGGACACACCGCAATCTGCGATGAGGGTCTCCGTACGAGAGTATGACCAGGACGTGAAGGTACTTTTCTCTTTGTTGACCGCATGGAACCTATTGAATTCAGGACGATCTGTATCGCAGATACTTGCATCGCTACCACCTCCCCACCCCGCCCTCATCTCAGCGTTCGAGGCATGTCTACAACACATGTGGTCAATATGGGAATGTCTCGTACTTTGCGAGCCTATCCTGGTCTTTGGTGCCTCAGCTTCCGCGACAAGTCAAGCTGTATGGTGGCTGAGAGATGTGCTTCGACCGGTGTGTTTCATTTTTCTCTGCTTCGGATTCACCAAGCCCTGATGATCTCTCAGATACCTCTGACCGGAGACTTCCGACCTTTCTTCACTATTCACGATGCCGACTACTCCGTCTTCGTCAACCCTCGGCCACCTCAACCTGGAACCATTATCGGAGTGACAAATCCCATTATTGAACGTACTTGTAAGCATTGGCCACATCTAATCAGTCTTGGGGCGCTAGTTAGGTGAGTTAGCTACTTGACTTGCAGACGCGGTGCTCAACCTATGATCGTTAGAAAAGAGAAGCACATACCACTTACACCGAAGACCCCGCATACTCCATGGACTCCTGCAGACTCGCCGATGACTGCAGGTCCCCCACCAGGTTGGAGATCCAAGTCGCATAAACGTTATATTTCTCGTGATCGAACCGTGCTGAAAAAGATTGAAAGTGCTTGCAGGGGCGATGAAAGAGCTCGTACGTTATCTGTGCCATTCTTTCAGCACAGCTCACTGATTGGGCAGTAGAATTGGAAGCATCTCATGCTCTTCGACAGCATTTCTCCGCACGTACAACAGCACTCCTTGCACCATTACAACGATACCTAAACACATTGATACCCTCACCCGCTGAAGCGGCATTATCCACGCCAACACCATCCACTCGTAATTTTCATAATTTACCGTCATCTCGTTTCTCGTCATCCGCCAACTCCTCGCCTATAACTCCGCATGCCCGTCCGGCTTTCCTTGGAGCTCACACGAAGTCCACCTCCAGTACGCCAAACACCTCCAACGCCCCCAGTCCTGTTTATTCAAACCCACCTACGCCGCTTCCACCTGGATCGCCCATGCCACCGACCGCGACACGTCTCAAGCCGTTCAACACTTCTGCATTTTTGGCGTCGTTGTCCTCGCCGAATGCAGTGACGACGTTGCCGTTCAAGAGCTCTGCGAAGCAGAAGGAGTTCTACGAGAGGTGGTTGAGGAGTCGGGCGTTCGGGGTGTGGTTGGGTCAGCAGGAAGAAGTGGTGAAGAGAGTACTCGAGGAGAGAGTCGCTACCGCTACGGCGGCGACTTTTGGTTCTGGCGTGCATGGGAGTAGTGCGGAACATTTGTCGTCCGCTACGGGCAAGTCTGGCATTGCAAAGACTGCATCGTGAGCCAGGCTTCGGACGATGCATCCTTCAACTCAACCCTATTACCACAATCATGATGTACTTTATTTGATGTAACATGTCCACGCAGCAGTTTTATCTGGACTCTCAACGTTGTTCAGCGAATATTTGAGAAAGTGTCCTCCCGCCTCTTGCTCTTGATCGCTCGCTCGCGTGCTTCTCGCGTGGCCAGCGCTTCGCACCGACTGCTCCCCCACTGCGGCGGCACGGAAACCAACGCACAACCAGCGGCATCCAGCCAAATCTCCGCAAAGCATATAGCTTGAAATACTTCGCTGTATTTCTTGCTTGTGTTTCTGAAGCCCAGAAGACGTATTCCTATCGAAAGAAGAAACCCGAAGCCGCAGTTCGAGTTGATCCTCAAGGTATCATTATTTGGCCATCATGTCCGACCAGTTAAATAGGGACGAGGAAGACCTCCTTCAGGTGTGTCTCTTCGCTATAATCCGAGCTTCCTTTTCCTGAGGTGTTTCTCGAGCCTATTTTCTCCGTCTTCACTTCTACTATATGCTTTGCGCGACACGAAGTCTTACCATTCTTACTTGACAGTCCGCTCTCGAGACCGCGTTCCAACCCGCTCGCTTGCGCCGCGTGAGCGTCGCAGCTAGCTCAACTTCCGCAACTCAGGAAGCGTTAGATCCCCCGGCAGATGTCACGCTCGCACCCGAACCTCAGCCCGGAGAGCTCTCTGCATCCGCAGAAGACAATACCTGGAAACGCGAGTACGAAGCCCAATTAACCGAATGGCGTACACGATCTGCTGAACAGAGGGAGAAAGCCGAGGCGGAGAGGAAGAAGTGGGAGGAGATTCGCGCGAAGGAACGAGAGAGTGGTGTGGAGAGTCGAGGGAGATTTGGAGAGGGTGAGGCCAGAGAGTGGGAGAGTGTCAGTGCCAGCCTTGGCCCAGGGAGTACTAGGGTTGGCAGTGGAAGCCCGAGTGTAGTAGACGCGAGGGATTTGGTGTCAGGTGAAGAGTCAAGGGGTGAGAGGGTTCTGAACGTTGTGGTAAGTTCTCGGTGTTCGAGTCATTGCAATGACGGTAGAATTCTGACATCTTCGTGTCTCTGTAGAGTATACCGCAATCTGCAAATCCCAGTCCACCCGAGACTTCTGCTGCTGGCCATGACCGCCACCTGAGCGGGAGTGGTGAGAAATGGGAAGACGTCCCTGTCCCCTCTTCAATGACATCCTCATACCCTTCCCTCTCCTACCCATCCGATCCCCATTCTCCCGTCTCGTCTCAACAACATCGCGCCCTTCCTCATCACGGTCACGACCACGCTGGAGGACATGAACATAAACACACACAAGACCGCGCTGCGCCGGCTCCGACTACCACCGCAACTTCCGCGATTTTTGATTCAAACTTGTCGACCAAGACGCGTACGCTCGCCCTGGTCTCCAGTCTGGCCATCAATCTCCTCTTACCGTTCGTGAACGGCGTCATGCTCGGGTTCGGCGAGATTTTTGCGCGGAACGTGGTGGTGAAATGGTTTAGCTGGGGGAGGCTTGGAGAGAAGAACGCCAGGCCCGCACCGGGGCGAGTTGCGACGAATGTCGGGGTGAACGCAAGTGGCGCCTCTTCGTCTGGCAAAGTGCCATGGAGGACATAGTGTAGAACCGTACGTGGCGCGTTTTTGATTTCAATCCGTTCTTGGTTACCTCCACTTTGTCATATTACATGCATGGTATAGAGGTGGATGATCATCATGCGCGGAGAGAGCAAGATACCTGGATGGTGTCAATGCGGTTCTGTGAAGAGTTGGACGGATCTTCATTTGTCCTGCGGCGAGTCCGTCATACGTACAGCGTCATGGTGGCGTATTGGACGATAACGAAGAACTGCCTCGGTCCACAATATCTACCGTGCCTGCAGAAGGTGTGACTTGACCTTGATGTGAGTCCATCGTATGATGTATTCCTTGCTTGTCTGATTACCTCGCGTTCAGACCGGAACTACACGTCCCCCAAGCCACATGCTACGAGAGTTGTGTCGCTGACCTTGAAGGTTGGCAGCGCCACCTTTCGTATCTTTAGACCAAAGCTACGAAAGGGATGACGCGAGGCCTGACAATTGCCAATGTCGATGAGGGACAATACTCTCACGATCGTTGCAGTGACCTTCAAGAAGTCGAAATATCTCTGCCTCCAACGTCGGAGGGCTGAGATCACCGTCCAAGACTCGGTCAGAGTGCTTTAGACAAGTGCTTCTGACTGTGCAATCCTGTGGCCTTGGATCACTGAGCCCGAAGCCTGGAAGCTCCGGACGACTTCTGTGAATACAGCTGCTGAGCTGACGATCACTGTTGGAGATACTGATTGGCCCACATGGGTACCATATTACCAGGTGTAGCAAGTGAAGAATGCGTTATCAGAAGCTTTTGCAAGAAGATCCCACTGTCAGCCGCCAGAGAACATTGGAAGTGGTGGTGAATAAGGTGAGGTGCATGAAATTTTGAGCAAGGCATGTCTGATGCCTCGTTTGTATGTGAGTACCGTACTGATTGATTCTTGTATTCTGCTTTCAGCGCTGCACGATGTGTCGCATTCCGTGATTCCTGCTGCCAACATCCTACTGCATAGGAAGGACCTATTTGCGGGGCAGGCTATCTTTAGCACGGAGGTGATCGACGGCGGTTCCGCATCAAGTCTCCGCGGGCGTCAAGCATCGAATCTGCAGAACACGCCTTTCCACCAAGGCTTCGGTTTGGATTCGGTGAAATGAAGAGCAGATGATATCATCTCACCGTAGAAGGTACGCCTCTCCGTCGCATCGCACTCAAATAGTCTCCTCACCGCTCTCCACTAGTCGATTTGCGAATACGTGGTGAGCACTTCGCCGAAATTAAAGACGTGGACGGAGTCGCTATGGCGGCCAGTCAACATGACATCCCGATCGCTGCTTCTCTCGTCTTCATGCGGGAACGTTCCTCGAGTCCCCGAGGTTACTCAATGCTCAGTCTGACCTGATTGTCTACCGATAAGCACCGCAAAACAATGTGCTTCAACGTGAGTGATTCTCTGGCCGGCGCGTCGTCAAGTCACTGGCAGAATCTTCCTCACGTTCCACTCATCTATGCTCTAGGTCCCGGTGGTTCGTCTCCACCCCACCAAGTGACGAGCTGTTCCCCACGTTGGGTACATTGGTTACAGTTCCAGGAACGTCTATGCTACAGCCGTCACGATGACATAGAATTCGAGGCACTCGTGTGTCCACGAGGAGCTCATTTCGCGCAGTATCCCATTCCCCCCTGTTTTGGGATCCTTGCGTCCTTCTTAGAGCTTTCCCATCATGCGTGACATTGCTCTCGCCATCACGCAAATAGCTCCTTTATGTCGTCAGGGTTCTCACTCAGCCACATCCACCTGCTATAACCCCGACTAGGAGTGTCTTCCATTTCGACATGGCGCTCCTACAGGCATATAAGCATCTGCGTCCTTCGCCCCACATCCCCCACTACCTTCCTCAGAGACGCATCTTCCCATACCACCGACACTACTCAAGCACAATGTCCATCCCTACTGCACTTCCCTTTTCCGCCACCGTTGTTGGCCAACATGCCCGCGACATTCTTGCTCGTGACAGGTCTCGGGCCCAGAAGCTCCTCGCAGGCGTGAACCCTCACGGCCCTGCTCGCACTCATTTCCACCAACTTCGGAAAACTCGTCACCACGGCCACCACGGTGGAGGTGGAGGCGGCAGCGACGCTCCCCCTCCCCCTTCAGATCCCCCTACGGGTGGGACCGGTGTTGACGTTACCGATGCCGGTGTCACTTATACTGCGTCTGTTGGTGTTGGTAGCCCAGCTACCGATTACACCCTCTTGATTGATACCGGTATGTCTAATGAAGGAAACTTCATGATTAGTACTATGAAGGAAACTTCATGATGAGTATACTTACGAATCAAATCTTCCAGGGAGTTCCAATACTTGGCTCGGTGCCGATAAGAAGTACGTGAAGACAAGCACCAGCAAGAGTACGGGTGGCGAAGTCGTAAGTGCTAAATTGATTCGGTCGTCGGGACGTGACCACATTAATCTGCTATAGAACGTCTCTTATGGCTCTGGCAGCTTCTCCGGAACTGAATGTAAGCACGTCTATTTGCACATATGGCAATTATAGCTGAACATTTTTTGTCCGTAGTTACGGACACTGTCACCCTGGGCCCCGAGCTAGTCATTGCGTCACAGTCCATTGGAGTTGCCTCCACTGCCCAGGGTTTCAGCGGCGTTGACGGAATTCTCGGTGTTGGACCCGTTGATCTCACTTCTGGCACGGTCTCCGACACCCAGACCGTCCCTACAGTCGTAGACAATCTCTTTGCGCAAGGCACCATCTCCCAGGCGACTCTTGGGATTTTCTATGAACCTACCACCGGTGCCAACCAAACCAACGGCGAGCTCACTTTTGGAGGAGTCGATTCAAGCAAGTATGTCTCAACCGATGTGACGAGTGGTTGTTGAGAATGTCGTATTGATCGTTACTGCTTATTAGGATTACCGGTGATGTGTCCTTCGTTCCAATCACATCTACTTCACCCGCCAACAATTATTGGGGAATCGACCAGACCGTAACCTATGGCAATAACACCACCATCCTTGACTCCACCGCTGGCATCGTTGACACTGGCACCACCCTGCTTCTGCTCGCCACCGATGCCTTCCAAGCGTACGAGAAGGCCACAGGTGGTAAGCTGGACAAGTACGTCCCAGATCCCGTCTGCTTCCGATGTCTGCTCATCCTGTAATCTTCATGTCAGTACGACCGGCCTCCTCACCATCACCGAACAACAGTTTGAGAACTTGCAATCTTTGTTCTTCAACATCGGTGGCACAACTTTTGAGCTGACAGCCAATGCTCAAATTTGGCCCCGAAGCCAGAACTCTACGATTGGTGGGCAAGAGGGCAAGATCTACCTGATTACCGCCGACTTGGGTAGCCCCAGTGGGCAGGGTCTTGACTTCATCAGTACGTTCCTTTATTGTTTCTCATATCATGCTGTTGGCGGTCGCTCATGGAGACCTGACAGATGGCTTTGGATTCCTGCAACGATTCTACAGCGTGTTCGACACTGGCAATACTCAGGTCGGACTGGCGACCACTGCTTTCACGGATGCCGAGACGAACTGAGTGAAGAGGACACATGAGTGTCCTGCGATGGGTAGCCTGCTCTTCAATTCCCGTTCCTGCTAAACTTCTGCTGCGGACACGATTATGACATTTGGACTTACGAATCGGATGCGGGTTGTTAGAAAGAGATGATCTTTTGTGTGTATTCTTAGGACTTTGAACGATTGACGCGTTATTCGTGCACAGACTTGATCTGACCGTCTGAGTTGCTGATCTGCTCTATTCGAACCCTGTTTAATGACGTAGCGACCGGAATCAGCATCAGTTTGTACCAAGCTGCTCTTGAATATCCATTGATCTCTTCAACTGATTAACGTATTGGACGAGCCTTGTCCGGAGACGTTAAGTACAGGAGGGCTGCCCTGACACATTATCGGTCTTCTGCCTGATGTCCCTATGAACTGGAAGATATTATATCAACCCATTGTTGCGATGTCATGCTCCGAGGATTCCGCAGATATGGTATACTTTCTACGGCCGCTGCTGCTGACGCTATAGTCTCCGAGGATTTGAGGTGTCATCGTACTCTTTTCCAAGGCGGCTGCATGGGAGCAAGAAGTCAGGAAGCGTGTCGTTTGGCCGATTTTTATACTCTCATGATGAAATCACCCGCTAAAGGAATTCTTGAGCTTCCTGTTCAATCCACGCCGTTGACCACACTCAGCGATTGCCTAGCATGAGCTCGCCCTAGTTATCATGAATGCCAAGTCGAAGGCTCGGACGAGAGTGTGGTCGGTGGATGCCGAACACCCGAAATTAGCCTTTGTAGATCAGTGATCACGATCTCCTCTCCCAAAATGGCCACCGACCATCCCATCCACCGCCCGCTTTTTTGCTCTGCACAACTCGTCTTGATTCTCATGCTAGCGACCTTCTTCGTCCACACGAACAATACTGTAATGACTCGCATCTCGTATTCTCACTTGGGCTCAGCTTGCTACTCGTCACCGGAGTCAATGGACTGCATGCTTGAACCTGGGAGTTTTTCCTGCCGGCTGTTTGGTGCGGTGCCCTGTTGCCATCTGGCAAGCGGATCCATCCTCACGCGTCGTGAGTTTCGAAGGCCTTGCTGCCGTTAAGCGAACAGGGTCAAGAATTTGAGGGTGCCTAAGGCTGCGACCATATAATGCGCAGGTGTTGAAGGTCGGGAGCTTCGAAGGGTTCTCTTCCCCAGCCCAGACGTCGTTCATCTCTCAGGTCCCGGCTCTCGTCTTTTGCTGTCTTTTCTTCAGCAATGGCAGACGCATTGAAGACCCCGACTCTCGTGCCTACCATCCCCTCGTCTGCGCCGTCGTCAATAAGGAAGGTGGACATCGACGCGTTGGCGGATTTGGAAAAGCAGGACGACTACAGTTCATTGGACGAGAAGAGCCACGAGGAAGACTTCGAGGTGAAGTTCTCCAAGAACGATCCGGAAGACCCGTACAATTGGCCGTCGTGGAAGAAGTGGGCGGTGACGGCGTTGAGCGGTGCACTAGTGCTGAACGCGTGAGTGATTATACGATCTCTCTTTCTATTTACTGACATGTAGTGCCCACCTTGCAGTACGCTGGCGAGCTCTCTTCCCGCTGGAAACATGCCTCTGATGCGCCAGTCCCTGCATTTCTCTCAAGAAGTTGGCAGCCTCACGCTCTCGCTTTTCGTTCTCGGTTTCGCTTTTGGGCCCATCTTGTGGGGTCCTCTCTCGGAGCAATATGGTCGTCGTATGGTGTACATCATCTCGTTTGCGCTCTATCTCGGTACGCAAATCGGGTGCGCCCTGTCTCCCAATACGGCGGCCATCTTGGTGTTCAGGTTACTAGGCGGGATGTTCGCCGCAGCGCCATTGACGAACAGTGGGTGGGTTTGCGCGTTTGAGGGTGATTTTGAAATGGGCCCTGACACTGACGTTATGCTTTGTCTTCCGCAGTGGCATGATCTCCGACATGTTTGATGCTGCCTCTCGTGGAAAACCTGTCGCAGCGTTCACAGTCACGCCCTTTGCAGGACCCTCTCTCGCGCCTTTGATCAGCGGTTACATGGCTGTCTCTGGAGTCTCGTGGCGCTGGGTATATTGGCTGGAAACAATTCTTGCTGGAGTGTTCCTATTCATCGCAGTGTTTCTTCAGCCGGAGTCATTGAAGTGAGTCGCGCGCGTGATACACGTCACCAGTCGGCCTAATCCAACGCTTCTTTCCAGGCCGGTCTTGCTCGTGAAGAAAGCTATTCGACTGCGCAGAGAGACCGGAGATGACAGATGGTGGGCACCGTACGAGAAGCAACGCGTTCCGTTCGCAGTGCGCATGCAAGGCATTCTCACGAAGCCGTTTCGCATGCTCGTCACCGAACCTATGCTCATGGCAATGACTCTATACATGAGTGTGAGTCATCCTCCTGTTGTCTGTCCCTTCGCCTCGCTGACTTTGCTCATCAGTTCATGTACGGTGTCATGTACCTCTTTTTCAACGCCTATCCCATTGTCTTCGCACAAGGACACCACATGTCCGCAGGCACAGCAGGTCTCATGTTCCTGCCCATCTGCATCGGCGGTATCCTCGGAGGCCTATCTTACATCTTCATTTTTGGTTCCCTCTACGCCCGCGAAGCAACCAAGCACGCACCAAACCCCGTCCCACCCGAATTCCGACTCGTGCAATGCATCTACGCCGCGCCCATGTTTCCCATCGCCATATTCTGGTTCGGATGGACGTCGTTCCCGCACATCTCATTCTGGGCACCTATGATGGCGGGACTTCTCGTCGGCTTTTCCGTCGTGTGGATCTTCTTGGGCATGTTCGCGTACATCATTGATACGTATCTTGTCGCTGCTGCGTCCGCCCTTGCAGCAGCGGTCATCGTACGCTCGCTGTTCGGTGCTGCTTTCCCGTTGTTCGCCACTCAGATGTACCAAAACCTCGGCGCGCATTGGGCATCTACCATCCTGGGGTGCATCGCACTCATCCTTACGCCAATCCCATATGTGCTCATCAAATTTGGCCCCAAGCTTCGTGAAATGTCTAAAGCATCGCAAGCAGGCACGGCTGCCTTCAAAGCCGCTATGGCTCAAGCTAAATCCGGCTGAGTACATGCATTTCTTTCTCGCACTGTCTACTCTACTCCGTCGCCTTCTAGTTGTATTTATTCTGTTTTGCACGTACCTCACTCATTGGATAATTCTCCTTCTCATCCACACATACGTACCACCTAATCCTGTAGCATCACATTCTCTTCTCGTCGTCGAAGTTGAACTTCGTGACATTTCACTGCATTTCGTTGTCGCCATGCACCTTCTTGGATAGAACACTCTGATCCATGACATCTTCAAGCTGAATTCACTTCATCGGACTGCTCGAACTACATAACAACAACATATCAACGCGCAAAAATTGGAGGTCACAAGCCATCTAGGCTTTTCCGACGATGTTCATAGCCTAGAAGAGAGCGGTCTTGTTCAAGCGACGCGCATGCTGGACTAGAAACAAATTCACTCACTTGATAGGTGGTCTCTTTCCCAGTATTGTCGTTCTGGATGGTATACCTGGCCTCCTACAAGTTCGATAAACGTGAGCCGGCGTTGGAAGCTCAGAGTCGGCAAGCGGTGTACTTACTCCGTCGTCGCCCTTCTCGACGTTAGTGATGATACCGGTGGTAGTCGACACGTTGTCATTGCCTCCGCCGACGGGACGGTATTCGACTTTCTCGCCTTTCTGGTTGGAGGGGAGGACATCAGTGGCTAAGACGCGTGAAGGCATAGCAGAAAGTAACGCACCTTGTAATCAGCCATGTTGGGTGAAAGTGGTTGCTGTTTGGGAGTTGGGTCAGAGAAAAGCTGCGTAGAGGTGGTCACGGTAAAATGCAGCTTTCATATACGCAGAAACGAAGGACACCACTGGTGACGCGTTGCGTGTAGATGTGGCGAGGCTTATGGGGTAAAAACGCAACGAGTTACACAAGAAATGACGTGTACTCACCGTCAAACACGTTCGTCCAGAGCCGTTTGCGGTCATTCTATAGCTTGCTCCGAATTGGATCTGACGAAGGTTCAACCACCGAACGGTTCACTCGATTGCCCAGTTCGCCGTCTGGTTGCTCCAGGTCATTATAGAAGCTCCTCTGATTAAGCAATGATCTTGTAGATATTGCAACAATGTTTAGAAGTATGAAGATAGATGAAGCGAGCGTGAGGAGCGAGACAACCAGAGTTTTAGGATAGCGTGAAGACAAGATACGTTCACCAGCCAAAGGAGATTCTGGCCGCGGCATACGTGCCAGCGAGGAGTAGACCTAATTTAATGTCAATCAACTTTCACCCTTTGCATTGGCAGATGCATGACTCACTCATCATAGAAATAGAGCTACCAGTAGCACCCATCAACCTGTTACGCTTTTGAAAGTTTAGGCAGATCATCAGGCAAGATGATATGGATAGATCATTCAGAAAGAGCGCACCTTAGTGGGACCACCAGAAGTGTATGAGATGGTATAGACAAAACGGAAGAGGGACCATAACCCGAGCGATGCAGCGGCGAATTTGGGAAACTCAATCGCAGCGACAGCAGTGCTGTAGTCAGAGATAGTGGTCAGCGATGATCGTTCTGTCAGAGTCGTCGTAATGTTGGGGCGCACCTCATGAGCACGAAAGGTACGCTCTCAAGCGTGTTCCCGTGAGCACCTAAAACGACGTGAGCCCGCAGTACACCGCCACATTGTATGACATGGACGTACGTTGAGCGTAGTTGAACGTTTTTGCAGCGTCCGAGGCGGCCATTTCAGCCTTGTCGGCGTACACTGCACAACGATAAAGTTATAGATAAGTGCAAGTGCAGCACAGGAACACAGGACGCACTTTGAGGGTATGCAATACCAGCTGCCTTTCTCGCTCTGGCGACCGCAAGGTACTGATAGAGGTTCAGGTAGAACGTGGAGAGGAGGGCTGCAGCGACGTAGCCATGCCTGTCGAGGAAGTCCGTGTTATTCGGGATTCGGTAGAATTCAGTCTGGGCAGCAAAGTACGCACTCAGGTTACAAACTAAAAGTCACGGCCATTCTTTCGATGGTATGCAAATTTTGTCACGGAGTAGAACGCGAGGTATGAGCCTGAGCGAGACGGGGCTGAGGATGAGCAGGGTGGATGGAGGACGGCAGCTACGCGCAGTGTCCGTTCTTTTTATACACTCACCTCTGCGTTCCTCGATCGACCACAGCGTACCATCAAAGTGATCGCTCGTCCTGAACAGCTCCGCATTCGATAGTGTCGGATTCATGGCGAGCTGGCGCGAGGCGTGGACGTGGTGTCGGACGTGTACCGTATCATCATGCACACTGTATACACGCGTCGCCGGCATTTCGCGCGTGACCGAGGCCGAACTCGGATGGCGTGCAGGATCAGAAACGTAGAAGGTCTCAGGCTTTCGAGGGCGGTGAAGCCCTCGAGCTCGTACCACGATAAATGCGGATATACCGACTACACCGGAAACGGACTTGTACCAAGCACCAGCCTGCCAGGCACTGAAACTTGCAATGAATTTCGTGAAGATGCTGCGAGAACGACACGGTGGCACCACCTGAGGTTTAGCAGTGGTGCGTGGCGTCGTGGTGAAGCGTGGATCTGAAAGCACACATCGGAGTAGTACTTATACTGTCCTCTGCATATAGTGATACTTAGGCTTTGCACAGATCCCTTCACAGACTCTAGAGCCTCAGAGAATCGGAAGTTGTGAGAAAATGAATGCAAAGAGGAGCTGCAAAATGGAGAACAAGATATGGACATTCAGGGGATTGAACGCCGGAAGCTTCGCATTCAGGCTGGCCGCTGGAGACTTTATCCACGGCGAGTTTGCATTCTGCAGACATTCCTAAACTCGAGATAGTAATGTGTTACATGAGGGTAGTAGAGATGTGCTATGGGATATAAATGCCGCTGAAAATACATATGCTACATCTAGACAAACCGAAAACTTGAAGACGGACTGAGGATGATCAAGGCCATGACACTTGAGAAAGTAGGACGAAGTAGACAGGATCTTTCTAGACGAAAGAGTAGGGTTTGTCAGCATCAAAAAGCTGGAGGGTATACAGGTGAGTGTTCGACTCTGTGCATCTGCAAGTGTGTTGACTGACCTGATACGCAGGAGGCGGAGACTTACAGATCTCTGAGCCGGGATCGTCACCGCTGCCAGCACCTTCGTTGTCGTCGTTGTCGTCATCACCAGTACCTTCGTCGTCGTTACAGGCTCCGCTCCTCTCGCCCCTCTTCTTCGCTGCTCCTGACCCCCTGTTAGTTCTTCCACAACCCCTACCACTCCGTCCCAGACTTGCAATGGTTGTGTCATGTAGCTCAACGGCATCGGCGTCGCTGGCACTCGGGTATGTTGTTAGAATTTCCGGCGGGGTAGTTGCCCCAGGCTCAGGGGCAACTTCTGCGCGACCAAGACGAGGAAGGCAAAGACGAGGGAGGTGAAGACGAGGGAGGTGAAAAGAGGGCGACCTCAAGCCTTGAACCGAAGTAGGAACTGGAGGCGAGGCCCAGAGTAGCCTAAGCACAGTCAAAAGCAAGCCGAGAACTTCCAGAAGGAGGCCTGCCACTTGCACGACCCTGCCGATGTACTCCATGAGGGCGGAGAAGAACGTAAACACCCCATTGAGGGGGGCAATCAGCTCTCCGCCCATGCTGTCGGCGTAGGTGTGGTACAATGCTGACGGAATGAGAATGATAGCGGAACCAGTGAGGAAGTGTTGCCAGAAGTGTTCCCAGTTGAACGAGTGGCCCGGGGGTGTGTCGATTGGGCAGTGGGGAGGTCTTCTGTAGAAGGGGACGGTCAAGAGGAGATTCGACAATGGGCAGGACAAATCTCTCCGTGCTGCGGCAAATTTTGAACGCCAAGTCATTGTGATGCAGTTCTGAAGTGCGAGGTAAACTTACAGACATATGCCACTTCGAGTAGCCAAATAAGCAAAAAATAAGAAACCCCCGCCATATACCCTACGAGCGTCACTCTCAATGGGTTGCCTCGATCATTTGAGACCATCGGAGGAATGACAAGAACGAGGACTGCCAGAATGACAGAGACGATGAAGTATGCCCGCAATCCATCGTCCGCGGCAACGAGGGGCACTGCTATTTGTGAAATTAAAGAGGTGAATGCTCCTGTTATGAAAAGAAAGATGGTGTGGACTGTGTTCCGGACTGTTGAGGGGTCACTGTCGGACATGGTGGTTGTGATATGTGGTGGCTGAGTGGCTGTGGTTGTGGTTCAAAGGAGGTTCAGTTCAAGACTCGGAGTCAGGAGGATGGACGCGCATCCTTGCTCGAAGAGCAAGCTACCCCTCCCCACTCAGTCCCCTCCCGATCTCCGCGATCACTGTCCGCTTTTCTCACGCCCATCTTTTCGTCTCTCCCTCTCTTCTTGCTCGCTCTCCCTCTCTTTTCACCTAATTTTTGTTCGAGCTATCTGTCCTCCGTTTGCTCATGCGTCTGTATCCTTCATATACGGTGCATCTTGCTCCGTGGATGTTACAACGCTGGCCTCTTTCGCCCTCCTCACTTCGCCTTGACATGCTCGGTCCGCCCTGCTCACGTCAGCCCCGATCTGCCCCACTAGCCTTTTACGGTGGGGTTTTCCAGGCCCCCCGAAAACTCCCCAAGATGCCTCTTCGCCGGGAGCCAAAGTCGATGTCGGGACGGTCCTCAGAAAAATCGGCGATTTTTGTCGGGATGGCCGTATAGGCCTCCCCTGCGGTGGCCTAAGCGCCTGCGTATGTACCGGTTCGTTCCCCGGCCTCCCTTGGGCTGAAAACGGGCCAAAATCTCTCCCCTTCCTCGTACCAGCTCTCGCTCAGCCCTCTAGGAGCGTCGCGTGAATATCCACCCGTTGTTGCACATATCTGCACTATATATCCGGAAGCGACCCTCAGTCCCAGTACATTTTGTCGGGACATCGAAGATGCCTTCGACGCTGGGACCTTCGGTTTGTCGGGACTCGAAGAGGCCTCCGGCCGGAAAATGGGTCGATTTTGTCGGGATGGCGAAGAGGCATTTGAGGGAATTTTCGGGGGGGCCTGGTTTTCCTCTTTAGCGCTTTTCGTACGGGCCCTTGTACTGACCCCCTCCTCCTCCCCCTCCTCCTCCTCCGCTTTCTTTTCTTGCAAATTGTTTTCCTTCTGAGCTCATATCAAGTTGTTGAACACTCATAATGCACTCATAGTATTTCGTTTCCGATTCTTCGAAGATGTCACTTACAGTATGAGCACGTCTGTTCGTCCTCCGTTCCTCGTCGACCCCCTTCATTGACTGGTCCAAAAAGATTTGCACAAGTTCACTCTAGATCAACTTCCCCGCCATCGTCGATGATTTCCCCTTTTCGTGCCATGACCTGTGAATGTTCCACGACCATATTCCTGTAGTTCACACCACTATAGATCTTACAAGTACTGGAGTTTCCCTATATAATCTACCTGTCCATCTCTCACTCTCCACGACCATCGAGCAAGGCCCTACCGCGGAACGCGGTCTCGAGTTTTGCCAAAACAGGCAATGATTCCACCGCCGTGACCCTAACCCAACTTTCCGACTTGCACGTGACTGTTTTGTGGCACTGGTACCGTCTGCCAGAGGTTGGATTGGATTGGATTGGACTGTGATCAGCTCCGCATTCGATAGTGCCGGAAGATGACCGTGGATTCATGGAAAGCTGACGCGACGGCGGCGACGCGTGGACGCGGTGCCAAACGCGTACACGCGTCGCCGGCAGCAGACGTGTGTCCGAAGCCAGAATCCGAAGGAAAGCAACTTGAAGAGCATACATCCCAAGCTGGAAACTATACTCTGAAGCCACGTCACGCACTTTCCAATTGAGAATTGCGATAACGAAATCGTACGTACGAGAAGGTTCTCATTGACGCAGCAGACGTGGAAGAAACTTTGGGCGAGCTACAATGTGAATCTCGTACCACGCGTACGATAAATGCCGATATACCGACCACACCGGAGTCGGGCTTATATGTGTACGGTGTGTACCAAGCACTAGGTACTGGAAGCTGCAATGAATTCAGTACAAATGCTACGAAAACGATACGCTGGCGTTACTTACGGTTTGGCTGATCGTTGTAATGCGTAAGGATCTGACACGCATCGGAGCAGTACTCTACAGGGAGTGGTCGGCAGCCTCTGGAGTTTCAGAACCTCGCGTTGGCTGTTTCCATGATGTAGGGAAACAAAAGAAATCAAAGTGGATGATTAGTGGACATTCAGAGGATTGAACTCTGGACTTCACGCAGGCGCCCGTGCTCGAAAGCAAGATGCGAAGCGTGCGCGCTACCACTGTGCCAAATGCCCATGACGTAGGATTGGCTTATGATTTATGTGTCACGTGGTTTGTCTGCTGCAGCACTAGACTCACTGCTGCTCCGCGAACCAGTGGGCCAGTGAACCAGTCTTCGGGCTTCAAGCTTCAAGCTTCCAGAGTTACTCTATCCTCGTGTTTGCTGTGATTATTCTACCGAACATCCCGAAATCCCTGGACTCGCAGTACCTTTACCGAAGAAAAGAATCATAGGGTGTGGCGAACAGCCGACGGTTCTCCTCGAACGAACCGGCGTTCGCAATGGCGAACCAAACTGCAGATGCCGCCACTCAGATTCAGGTGAGCTGCAAATCATTCATCTCTTTTATCTCCGTTGTTCGCGAGTTCGCGACCAAAGACCGTCCTCGCGATTAATGTGTCGTTGAATCTCCTGACCATGCTCTGCATTCCATCGCGTTGCTATCGGGGAGACCTTCGTAATGCCAGCTAACATGGAATGATCGCAGCCGCAGATGCACGTTCACACCGCTACATATGCAAACTCGGGACAATTCTCTCTAGGCGATGGCCATATCTCGATCTCAGCATTCCCCAGCGTGTTGCAGCCCACTCAGTTCCACGCCAACGGTGTAGGCCCGCCTCCTGGCACTCCTTCTACTCCAGCAACGATAGCCGGAACGAAACGCAAGCCTGATGATGAGCAAATTCATTCGCCGCAGAAGAAACGAGGGAAGGAAGTTGCTGATGTTGAGGTCTCTGAGAGTCCTAGTGGAGATGCGCGACAGACTGGTGCGAGGCATTGGACAGATGAGGAGAAGGGAAAGCTGTTTGACTGGCTAGTGGGAGAGGACCGTAATTGGGAAGGATTTTCTACGCAGATGAATACAGTATTCCGTGAAGTGAGCTCGCTGATCCTGTCTTGTCCTGTTGATGCTCAAGCTTTCCTTACAGGCCGCCGCTCAGTTGTTCGAAAACAAGAAGACCTTCACGGCAGTCAAGAGCTGCTATCATCGCAACGTCGAAGCGTTCCGGCAGATCTATGCTCTCGAGAAATATCTGATTCAAGTCACTACTCTTCCGCCTCCTGGTTCCGCACCTCCACATGGATTTACGCCCTTACCACTGGGTTTTCCAAACCCGTCAGCGAGGTCAGCATTCATCGAACGACGGTTGGAAAGCGCACGCGCATTACCAGTTGATATAGGGGTAGGGAATGTCAGTCCAAAAGTCGTAGAGCATTGGTGCAGGAAAGGGTGGTATGTGTTGTTCAAGAGAAGGTGCGTATCTAATCCTTTCAGATGCCTTTCTCCTCATGCAAGTTGTATATATGCGTAGGTTCAAAGAGGACACAGAGGGTCAAATCGTCCCTTACTTTGGCAGGGACCCTTCTGCGTCGTTACTTGGCAAGGGCTTAAGCCCTGCTATCGCCATTCTTTTTCCCCACCCGGATCTTCCAGGAGCTGCCGATATCGCGACCGAGCAAGACAATGGCACAGACGAGGTTGCAGCGGACGAAATGGCCACTGGGCGTAAGGGTACCTCGGACTCCGTGACCTCAACGCAAGACCTTCGACGTTCAGTCGACGACCATACTGATGAGAGAGAGACTCCTTCCTCTACGCCTCTTCAGTCTCCAATGATTGGCATCGACGATAGCTCAACAAAGAAAGCACCCACTCATCATACATCGCGCTTCCGCATCCGGCGACCCCCACCGGAGGATCCTCCGGCACCTTCTGCATCTACGTCGTCTTCATCTCCTCAGCAATCACCTCAGTCCCAGTCTCAGCAGCATCAACACTCGCCCCACTACCACCAGCCCTCCGGAGTTCCCATGTACGCGAGTGGACCCGTCGCAGCATACCCAGGATACCCTCCCCCACCTCACGCATACCCTCCAGCACACATGTACCCCCCTCCCCCACCCACGCATTTCGATTATTCCCAAGCATACACCCCAGGATATGCGATGCAGCACAATCCTCAAATGCAGCATATGATCCAGCTTACGCAAAACCTGGTTGGCGCGTGTACGACGTTGGTCGAGCAGTTGAGAGCTCAGGCAGAGGACGGCAAGGCGCTGCTGGAGGCAATGAAGAAGCGAGAAGAACAGGAGAAGACGGGATCTGCTTCGACTGCTGGCACGGATAGAGCTGCCTTTGCGGCGCAGGTGTTGGGGGATCCGAAGGTGGATGAGGAAGTAAAGCAAGCGGCGAGGGAGTACTTGAAGAAATTGTTTTCCTGATCGTTTTATCAGGTGAGTTCTTCCTCCTATGATGCCTTGTGTCACCAACCTGACCTTTGTGATGCGATAGACTTTTCGTGTTTTGTTCGGTAATCGCAACTTCCAAACTCTCAGGGCATCACATCGTGTATTCTTACATCTCATCGCATTCGTCACCCATGGACCTCTCAAACGGACCGTAAACTGTATGTAGCATAATCGCATCCTCTTCCCTCTTTGGGGCCCCCTCCGAACATAACTATGGCATGGTCTTCAACATGTAGGCAGTCCAACCCATCCGAGTCCGTCGGATCGCATTGGACTTCTACAACAGTGCAAGCGCGATGTTTTGAGAGCTTCAAAAGGTCTTCGCACAGCCCACTTGACATGTGCTTTGACGCAGTTCCTCCACCAATGGTAGCAGTAGTGCTAAATCCTTGCTAAATCCGTGCCTATCTTCAGTACTTGGTATCGAATCCCCGAGTCCGTTACCGGAGGAGTCGGTATATCGGCATTTATCGTGGCATCCCAGCAACATCTCAGAGCGATATTAGACAAAGGCTTTAGTTCGCAGCTTCTTACACATCTGCGGTGAGAAAGTAGAACCTTCTCGTATATACGAGTCTTTTGTCGCAGTATTGGTCCTTGTCAGACAGAAGTTTCATGATGTGACCTCAGACAAGCTTCAGAATGTAATCTCCAGCTCAGCACAAGGAAACACGTCAAAGACAACTGCCGCCGGCCACGACGACGACGCGTCTCGCTGCCGTCCGGACACGTACGCGTCCACCTCCTCCGCTTCGTACCAGCTCCGAGCTCTCCACGAATTCCGGAATCTCTGATCAGCCCGAGGACCGAATATCGAATTCGTATGGAAAGCCGGAGTGTCATGCTCGACTTAGCGAGTGATCTCGCACATCTCCGGTGAGGACCCCGTGGACGTCTATTTCGCAACCTTACGGTAGGGTTTTGGCAGCGGCGCCTCGTTAGACGCCTCCTGGTCGCTGCACGACGTTGAATTCAACTCTGAGTAATCCAGAGTACTGATTCATACTTTCAAACCTCAGATCGAGGTCGTCTTTGTCTTTAGGTAAAAGCAGGTAAAAGCGTGAATCATCCGACTCAGTAACGCGCCAAACCTTCCGGAGATGACAATTTCACGCGATGAAGGATACATTGGCATACAACCCAATAAAGGAGAGACTGGAGAGAGCAAGTTGACCAATCTCGCTTTCAAGCATCTACGCTATCCCACCACTTCCTAGGTCTCTGTAGCTCACATAAATGTATTTGTGGTCGCATCATAGAACGACATTATACATACGATACAGAACTGTCTAAGCTGGATTTAAAGTGGTGGCACCCGCGGTGACTCCGGTGAGTGGAATTGTGGAAATCTGAATAGCTTGGGACTAAGAAGACTCAGAATTTCGACTTTGACTCGATGCAGGGACGTCGCTTTTGTTCGAGCGTCGGCAGATGCTCAGACGTATTGGATTTGTTGGAACTTGGCGGACAACCTAAGCGGTGTACGAGTGTGACACAAGCTCACATGGGGGTACAGCAGGAGGGAATGTGAGCGCGAGAAGATACAGTGTCAAAAAAGCTGCACTTACCACTGGCTGCTGCTTTGAGCACCCAACGTCTGCGTATTAAATGTCCATACATGATACAAGCAACACCCGAGAAGGGATTCACCGCAGGTCACGAAGCAGGGAGACAATGAGAGCTGCGGGATGGAGGTGTTACGATGGCGAATGCGATACAGGGCACATCAGACGCACCACTACGATGTGGATCATGCAGGCCAAACCACGGCGGGATGATGTATACAGAGGTCTTGGTGTACCTCCTTTCTTGGAGCAGCTGGAGCCTGGAGGTGTGGGCGTTGAACTTGCTGGATGCAATTCAGCGGTCGTGGGACTCGGACCGTTCTTCTCGGCGGCGTGTAACGAGGCGTACAATGAGAGAACGAAGACCTACTAGAAGGAGTCAGGACTGTTTAGTGTTCCGACGGAATCAAAGAGGAGAAGAGCGGGACGGAGACCGGGTGGAGAGAGTGGCGTACGGTGTACCGTAGCACGGCAATCTGGTAAAATTCTATGCGTAACTTCAAGTTTACATTAGAGAATTGTCGCGATAGACCGCATGCTCGTCCGAGTCTCGCGAGATGGGAAGGGACAGACATGGCTCACCTGCGATATCAGAGACCTCGATGGAATTTCGCCACAAGTCTGTGAGAAACCACCTTCAAATGAAATCAAGAAACATCTCGCTAGACAGTACATGGGCAGACTGACCTTCATGAATATACTGCATCACACCCAATGCGCGCGCAGGCGATGCTCGGGTTCTAACTTCTTGCAGAGTCTTGCGTTGCACCGTGACCACTGACATAGGTCTTTGATCAGTTTGAATGAAAAGGGTTTGGAGTAGCCTTCAGAGGCCGTCACTCGAGGGCAGGTACGCTTGACCGTGTATATTCCGTAGCTGGGTGCTAGCTGAGGTACAGGTGTACAGGTGAAGGTAGAAAGCAAATGAGTAGAGACGGAGGCCACACCTCTAATGTAGTAGACGCCTTAGCTAATCAAGGCGGAGACTTCCCTATTATGGGAACCTATTGACACTGGACGTTTGAGCAAGGCTGATTGGACGGTATCTGTTGTATTCCATGTTGATAATGCGTGCTGGAATGCGTCCAGCAATGTACGCGTGCTTGGAGGTACTGTACTATGACCTGTCCGTGTCATAGTCGGCTGACCGCTGCGAAGTAAGTTGGCACTTGCAAGTGGAATGCCTGGGCATGCGACACGTGATGCATTGATGAACGAACTCTGATTCTCTGATGAAAATCTGGCAGTGCTCGAGGTCCTCGGCCGTAAAGGGAAGGTACGGATCATTTTCTGAGCATGACACTCCGGCTTTCCATAAATTCGGAACTGCTCAGAACAAGCGATCAGTCTGATGGCACGCCACGGTCGACTGAGGGAGCACGGAGGCGAGGAATATATATAAGGGACGGACACGCCTAAAGGCCTTGTAAAGGCAGTCCTCAAAAAAGTCCCATCTACCCTCTTTTTCTTCTCCCTCCATCTTGGCTCATACCCCCCATCTGCATCGCGATAGCATCCGGATACTATCAACCAAATGGCCGTCACTATTACTTTGCAACCTGAGTGCGTACTTTGCTGCTCAGCTCACATTTTTCTGAATCCCGAATCACACGAATTTTTTTAACAGGCATGGCTACGTCGCTGCAGCCCTGCTCTCCACGTTCTACCTGAACCTCTATCAGTACCTTGCGGTCGGCAGAACGAGAAAGGCTGCTGGTATCGCATACCCTCAGAGTACGTCGTCTGTTCGAGCGCTGCACTTGCACTTGTTTACGAGGTTTATATCGCTGTGCACAGTGTACGCGGACAAGGCCGAAATGGCCGCTTCAGACGCTGCAAAAACATTCAACTACGCTCAGCGTATGCCCATGTCATACATTGCGGCGGTGGACTGTCTGCTCACGTTGTTCTAGGTGCCCACGGGAACACGCTTGAGACCTTACCTCTCGTGCTGATAAGGTGCGCCCCCTCCCCACACGGCTTTCTACCGGAACAGCCATCGCTGACTGCTTCCTCATGATTGCTATAGCACTGTCGTCTCTGCCGTTGAGTTTCCCAGATTTGCTGCGGCGGCGCTTGGAGTGTGGTCCTTTTCCCGTTTCCTTTTCACCATCTCATACATTTCTGGAGGTCCCACTAAGGTGCGCTCTTCTCTTCTCTCGAAATGAAGTCGTCCGTTGATATGTTTACATGATTCTTGAATAGCGGAACAACTTGAGGGGTGCTACAGGTAGCGCCCTTGCCTTCATCAGTGAGTATCTCGTCAATGCGAGGGTTGGATTCGAATTGACAATGCCTCAGGTTTGGCCCTCGCTGGCACATATACCGCGGCCAAGATCTCCTTCGGCTGGTGAACCATCCTTGATCTGGACATTCCGCTGTCCCTGCCCTCCACGCTCGCTTTATCTATGCCCAAATATTTGTCGCGATATCTACGGGACCTTTGGCTAATGAGAGGACGTTGCTTCCTTCCGTAAGGACGAGAAGCAAACAGAATGGCAGACCCTGCATTTGAGTAATCGTCTGGAACTCTCGTTAGACCCAGATAATAAGAACGAGTATCGACTACGACAACAGCATTCGACGGCGAGCAGACGTCACCGTTTGTGTAACTCGTTGCGTTTCGCTGCAGACATCGCTCTATCCACACACCGCGCTACTGGTGTTGTTCGATTTCCTGTACATCGAATGTATTCCTCGCTTCAACAGGGCACTACAAAGCTTATCTTACTTCCTTGAGTCTACGAGCAAATGCTTCTCGACAGTGGAAATGTGTAACTTCGCCACTACATCAACACGATAAGCCTGAAATTCTTGACTGAGATGATGTTTGACTCACCGAGGTGCATGCACGGCTATGACGCTATATCCCAATCGTTTGTGACATTGCGGGCATCTAAAGTGCACCACGGTCAGTACCTCTCAGTAACGAAGAAACAAGGAAACTACGAACATCCTGCTGTCCGTGACCTTCACCCGCTTGCTTTGCAGTGTCAGCAGTCGTCGATCCAGATACTCATTCCGCGCCTGAGAGATGCCCTTGACTACCCGCGTGTCGAAGACAGGAGCTCTCAATGCTTCCACAAGGAAAGCGCGAACGTCTTGAGCTGTCACTAGGGGTGGTAGTAGTTTGAGAGTCTCCACGGAATCCAGACGGGGGCTATGTCGGGAGATGAGCTCTAAAGCGGGTTGAAGGAGGTTGACAGAAGGCGGGGCTTGGGCAGTAGGTCGGAGGTATATTCGGAGGAGTGTGAGGAAGATGTTGGAAGTCGGACTGTTGGGATCGTAGATGCGCTTGCAGTACTCCTCGGCTTTGAGGAAGTTCTGAAGCTTGTATACATATACTTCGAGCGCATTATCGTGCCGGCCCAGGCGACCCAACAGGATAGCTTTCGCCTCGTATAGATCTAGACAGACATGAGCTATAGCTCAGGTGCGAAGAGGCGGGACGCCTCACCGTCAGAGGGTAGCAGCCCGAATAGCCGATCTGGCCGGTAGAATTGTGTGGTATCAATGTACTCCAAGAGCTTGGTATAGACTGCTCGCCGTTTCTCTGAAAAGAGGGCGTCATTTACGTGCTGGTGCAAAAAACAAAACGACGTACCTTCGTCACCTGCCTGTAAGGCTTGTATGGTCATCCTGAGGTATAATTCTGCTAATCGGTCGTGGAAGTCGGCCGAGACCTCCTCTCGTTCGGTGATCAGAAACTCTAAGAACTTGGTGCAAATCGCGAGGTCAATCATCTCCAGATAGTCCACAACATCGTGACGAGGTAGCTCCGCCTCCTCTGAAGTGAAGATCTACTTCCAAGTTAGCACAAGTCAATCCATTTCAGAGAAGCACTTACCTCTAGCCCTATCTCGGGGTCCTGCTCAAATATCCAATGCGACGATTCGAAAATCTGATCCATGTATTGAGGGCCGAGTCGTTGCAAGTATGTGACGGAAGGCATGAGCTTGTCCCTCATGTCGGTCTCCTTCTCACTCAACCTGGCAATCGTTAGCTCAGCGTGTTGCACGATGTCGTTTCTGACTCACTCCTTCAAGAGTCCAAGGGCTTCGGAGTGCATCTTGCGGCCATTATACAGGAAGATCAGCTCGGAGAATTTCTGCGAGCGAAACATTAGCATGGACTTTACCGCTACATGGAAGCGATACGCACCTCGCGGGACCGGAGCATTTCCTCGACTTCAGAAATCTCACACCAGTTGCCCGACCGACATAACGATGCCAGTAGGCCGGGTCTGACAGCCAAGTACGACTTGAAGAGCGCGGTATCCACTATCTGAGCGAATCGGACCAGTTGCTCGGGTGAAAGAGAAGTCAAGGGAATGCTAGGTAGTGAGTAGAGATCGTCCACTGAAGCCTCTGACAGTTTCGGCATCTCGTGAGATTGCAGATTGGTGATGTTGAGTGCTCCTAACGCCCCTCCGACCTTGGGTCTTCGGTCTGTTAAGTATCTCATGAGCTCCTCGATGGATCGCTTGTAGTTATCTGCAGAGTTTGTAAGTACAATCTCCGTGTTGAAAGGCTGAATGAAACGGCACCTTGAGGCTTATCGAGCTTCTCTTTCCGCTTGCTTCGTATAGAGACGGAATCATCATCCTTCTTGGCTGCCGAAACCAACGCGTCGAATCCTGTTCTCAACATACCGATACCGCGCACTGAACCGTGCGGCGAGGGCGGTCGTTGGAGAGCAACTGCAGAGGCGGATGGACCAGGCGCCGACGAGGTCTCAGCGGTCGTGGGTACGTCTTCGTTGCTATCGTTGGAGGAAGTACTCTCCGAAGATAGAAGCTTCTTCGGGCCACCAAAGAGCGGGATCCACTCGCTCTGAGGCACGGACAGTCGACCAGCCACAGATTCAGGATACAACGCCACGACTTTCGCCGGATTTATGTTGAGCTCAATGAAGAGATCAATCGCGTCTTTGTAGTGTCCTGATCGAAACTGGGAAACTGCATGCAGAGCTCTGACGAGCCTCGTCCTTTCTTCCTGAAATCATTATGAGCAGGAGGTCGTAGCAATGAAGAGGCGAAACTCACCTTATCAGGTAAGATGGCGGTATCAATCGTCTCGAGAAGGGCAATGGCTTCACTATAAGCCTCGCTTTCCACCAGCTCGTCTACCTGTTCACCCCATGACTTCATTGTAATTCGCCATATTGTGCTCCCTTCCGCGGTAGCTGCAGCACGATCCGTCGGAGTAGTGATCAGGAAGAGAGGTGACTTGGCAGCGGGCGATGCAGTAATCAGGCGGACAATTTGAGTCGGTGTAGCGGAAGCAGGCGAAGAGAACGGGACCGGCAATGTTTGAGCTGGCTGGAGTGAGATTGACGATCTGATTTCCACCACTGGAGTTGGGACGAACGACAAGTTCGGAGAAGATTCCGTTGAATGGTGGTCAACTTGGGAAGCTGGAACAGAACCTGGAGGTAGAATGGAGAAAACATAAGGCTTGACAAACGCTGCAGCTTACTGTGAGTTTTCATCGTGACGGAAGGGTCCAGTATACATACCTGTTTCCTCGGGTGGAGCAGGCCAGTCAATGGACGAGGTCCTTGAAGGTTTGCCGTCGATACCAAGAAAGATACCGTTATCTGGAACCGTGTCAACATCATGTAGGTGTCACCATAGCGATGAATAACTCACTATCCTTGGCAATGAGTACCTCGTTGTCACTGACGTTCAGAACACAGGGTTTGACCGTCTTTGATCCTAGTCCCAATGTCATGTATCCTCCCAAACCGCTGAGAGCTCCCATACCCATCCCTCCGATACTCGAAGAAGAGCTGACGATGGTCGCAGGCGTGCTGACTTCCGTAAGAGCCAGTGACTTGAGCGAAAATAAGGCATATTCAGGAGCGTATCCGAAGCAGACGGTGTCGGCATTGACGAAAGCTAGGTTTCTAGGAGAGTGCGGAAGGACAGCTTCCTGTTCGCTCTATGAGGCTAGAACAACAACCCCGATGGCCTGGTTCGCTCACCTGTACTTCCTGAGGCTCTCCATCTCGCCACGAATATATGACCACTTTCCTGCGGCATCCAACGACAAGCCGTGTTACTACGACCGGGACTCCGCGGCTTTTGTGGACTTTCCCATCGTCTTCTCGCTCAACGGTGGTGTTGAGGGCGAAGGATAATGCAGGTTTGGCCTTTAGCAGTGATGTGGGTGGAGACAAAGTGGGGAGGGGGTATAGGATTACGGTAGAGTCTACAAAGACATGTGAGTGATGAATTTAGTTGATAGATGACAAGACGCACCAAAGAGGACTGCAAGAGAATTGATGTCCTGCACATATGCTAGCTGCTCTATTGCTCGTCTGCTCAGCCCTTTCTTGATCTCTACTAGCCCAGCATTCCCAGATTCGGTGCCTGTAGGAACATAAGACGAAGTAAATCGTACAGAACTTGAGACGCACCTGAATCGTTATTGAGGGTGTAGATGCACAGACTTCCGGTTGCCGTCCCGACATAGAGCTTGTCGCCTGTAAGATTCACTCAGCGAGGCGCGACTCATACAAAGATTTCCGAGCAACCTTGCACCAGTAATGATTCGGCTCGTTCCTTGAGTCCTGCGAGGACCACTTGGGGTGCTATGAAGGGTGCCATGGAGGCGACATGGAGGAGGGTGAGAGGAAGGCTGCGGACATTGCGACTGGCAGGCAACCATGGTCGTGCTTCGACTGCAACGCGTCGCGCCACGTGCCAGTGCACGACCGCGCGGTAATCTCAAATTTGAATTTTGAACGGTTTTGAAGAGGTTTTGAAGACAACCCTCAGGCCTCACCTTCCGTTCGAACTCGTACCGGTCTCACGCGATGAACGTCTTACGACCTGGTAGTAAAGTCAGTCGTTATATCTCTTATTCGTGCCTTTTCATTCTGATAGGCTCGTTATCAAGTGTTTCCTGTCAGACGACATGATCGTCTCACAGCCCATTATCTTGATGACTTTCAGTTGAATCTGGCTGCCACATCGGTGCCATGGCCTGAATGACGCCGACACTGCCCTCATGGCAGTGTTTGTAGTCGAGAGGTTTACCACACCTAGACTGCCTCTTCTCGTTGTTCGGTAAAGGTGCAAAGGTTTGAAAAGCCACGGTACTACATACCTGGTAAGTGCTTAGGCCCTCTCGAGTCGGGGATTCTTGCAAGATGCGATTGCTGAAAATGACGTCCCGCTCCGATCTGCAGGGTACTCATCCGATGCGCAATCAGGCAGAACTTGAGTCTCTCGTTGAGTCTTGCGTCACGCAAGCCGAGTCGCTTCTGAGCAGTTTGTCAGCCCTAGATTGGCTTGGATACGGAACGTGAGTCTAGAGCTGAGAGTGCTTCATCTACGACACTGATCGGCCCTCGACTTCGCACTCAGGGAGCTCAAGTACTCTGACATACCCTCGGTATGTAGACAAACTGTACTCCTTGCATAATCACAGTGAAGTGACAAGAAACCAGCTTCCTCGTCTCCGTGATTTTCTCTCTGCTGCGCTCGCCATAACTCGGACCATCGAAAACGCAGGCTGCGCAATACATCGTCTACCTACCGAAATCTTGGCAAAAGTGTTTGGATATTTGCCCCAGGATGCTCTCGCTGGCCACACATTCCATCGGACAGATTTCCCTAATACAGACCATCACAGTGTCCAAGACTATGCTGCTCTGCAGCAAGTGTGTCGCCACTGGCGGCAGATCCTCACACCCTTGCCATCGTACTGGACTACGATCGTGCTCCAGAAGGGCAGTTGGACCACCAGCGACAAGTTCATCGAGTTTTACCTCGCGAAGTCTGTCCCGCAGCCCATCGACGTTATAGCGGAGACTTTCTCCGGTCTCGCCATCGTCGCTCAGCATTCCTCTCGTCTGCGATCTCTACAGATCCAGCACAATGAGAAATGGACATCTATGATCGATGATGCATTCGGCTCCCTTTGCCATGGTGCGCCGATCCTGGAATCCTTCAATTGTCACATTCAAGCTCCCAACGCGGACGAAGAGCTTGACATTTCGGAGTCTAAGCTGCCTCTGGTGTTCGCTGGCGATACGCCATCACTGCGAAAACTTAGGTTACACGGGTTCACATCATGGCATGGAAACCAGTTCGACCACCTCACGCACATCTGCATTCACGGATGGTCCTCATCGAACACAATCTCCAACGGGTTCCAGGAATTGCTATCGCTTATCAGTCACAACCCTGCCGTAGAAGAGATTTATTTCTCTGTCCTCGATCCTTGGATACCAGAGGATTGGGACGATACGCTGCTCGAGACCACACACTTGACCCACTTGCGGCGCTTGTCATTGTCGAACAGCACCGTATCTCAATACATTGCCCTTATTTCCCACCTCCACATTCCTGCACACGCATCCATCAGCCTCAACAATACGATTGCTCGGCCAGAAGATGGAAACATCGTTTCCCTACTTCGCGATCCCTTCAAGTTCGATAATCTCACCAACGTGAAGTCCCTCGTGACGCGATTTGCCTGTAATGTGATCGCCTTTGGCCCATCTGGCTCACTGCAAATCAACACCGCATATGATTACGGAGACCGCTTTCTCAGGTACTCCAACCTCGACGAATGGTTCTTCGCGGAGAACCTGCGGGAGGTTTGGCTGAACAGTCCCACGGAGGATAGCCCACAGACGGATTGGTTTGCATTCTTCGCAGCTCTTCCGTCGTTGCGCAAGCTATCTCTGCAAGCCGTTGTCACGAAACCTCTGATCCGCGCCTTGTCCCGGCAGTCTTCTCCCCCACGGTTCTCGACGGCTCGCACCTTATGTCGCTCTCTTCAGACACTGTGGATCATCGAGGACTACGACATGATGCCAAACTGGCTCAACTCGTCGTATTACGATCTTCTCCAGTGTGCCGAGATGCGCTACGCGAACGGCGTTCCATTCCAGGAGCTTAAGATTCAATCGGCCATAAGACCAGCCGATGGATGGCCCGGATCCATGGTGGATGCGCTGCGACAGTACGCGATGTTGGTCGATATGGACGCGCAAGATTTAGCCGTGGATATTCCCGAAGAGCTGAACGAAAACTTGCATTCTGATTATTGGCCAAAGTGGTGTTGAAAGTCGCTTCGCTTGAGTTTTTTATTTACCGATCCAACGGTATGTTTCAGTTGATGCCATCGGTGCACTGAAGCCAATGGATCATAGATCATTGCCCGTCGCTGTACCGCTCATTCGATCTTTCGAAGTTCAGGAGGGCTGCAGCGCAAAATAAATCCGTGTTGGATGGTACATATCTCCCAGCATACTGCGTCATATACCTAAACAACTCATACAAAATCCCAAGTCACGGTGATACCATCGTTGTCGAGACTGGTGAGCTGCGAGTAGGCAGTCTGGGATAGGTCGATATCGCCTTGATTGACGAAGACATTGTTCTGGTCATACACGGTGACATTGACCGATTTGCCTTGGACTTTATGCAGAAGGAGGTCAGGATGAATAGGACGATAACGCACTCATAACGCACAGTTGACCTGGGCAGTGCGCCCACAGTTGACACCCTTGTTGTAGACAGGTGTGGCGATGGCAACAACTAGCTTGTTGGCTGGTAAAGGGAAGCCGCAGAAGCCTACGCCCCCAGTGAAATACCATTGAGCTTATGAAAGTCAGCAGAGCAACACAATGAAATAATGTAGCTGCAAGCTCACCGTGTCCAGTAAATGCAGCTGAAGCCGTCCCTGTGATAGTCAGGGCGAGAGCGGTAATGGCACTAATCATCGACACCATGTTGAGTTTGCAGTACCAAAGGCAACGCGTGTATACTGTGTTGTCTACTTTCTGAGTCGCGCTTTTTATATGCCAAGAGAAAGAAGGTCGAGATCGTCCGCAGACCTCCAGACCACGGCTCAATGTCGACAGAAATGATCGTTACCTGCTGCGCTGACTTTAGCATGCCAAAAAGTAAGCTGCGGGACCGCATAACGAGCGAATTTGAAGTTGCTACTCAACGTCCTTTCTATGTAGCAATTTCTAATGATCCAGTGTCAGCTGGAATCTGGCGTTCAAATGAGTGTACTCTCACCGTGCGAGCAGGCGGGTCCTAGCGTCACTCGTCAGTTGATCCTTTTCTCCCCTCGTTGGACGCCACGAACCCACGATCATCCGCGACAAAACTGCGTCAAGATAGACAAAGAGATAGAGAGCCTGTGGATTCGAGGTAGATGGGAAAGCAAACGCAAATGTCAATGACAATGCGGAACACGGTTGCTGCCAGTGTGATATATTGCGCAGATGTTTGCATTGCGCATAACCGTGATACAGTCAAATTGGCTCTGAGTATCACGTTTGTTGTAGGTCTGAAGACGGAGTCAGTATAAATGACAGAGTAAACACCCGCAGCATTCAACATTACGCAAACACTCACCCATGAACGTCGAACATAATAGAAGATGCACCGTGAACGATTGAACCCTGACAAAGGATTCTCTTACGCCGGCTGCTCTAAGTCGATCGAACACTGAGGCTTGAGGCCCGTTCAATTCACGCCTGAGGAGCTCGAAGGTCGACAATCACGACGACACTTGCTACGCTCGTCGATAAAAGTCTGAGTCATACTGTTCTCTCACCTATCACGACTTGAAGCCCGAACGCATCAGATAGCTGGCAGCGGACATTAAATCCATTGGTGTCGTATCTAGAAGAGATGGCTTATACTATGCTGCGGGAATACAAGTCGGCAGATCCTCAAGGCTGAATCGGCGATGTCTGCTTAATCGTCGAATGACCAGTTAACGGGTATTTCTCCTGCGCTGAGACTCGGAGTCAACTGTAGGAAGAGGCCTTCGCTGAGATCTAAACGACATTTCGCGAACAATGAGATGCATGCCAGTGTAGAAATAGATAATGGATAACTACTAACCGAGATCAAATGCGCCGCATACAGCGCATTCATCTAGAACGGTGCCTCGTACAGTCTTGCCGTTCTGTGTGTTGGTGATTGTGACACCCTGTATAGAAAACATGGTCACTATATGGTCATTCTTCGGAACGAAAGGATTCGAATTACTTGACCGCAGTGAGGGCCCGGAAACTGTGCGCCAAAGAGCGCCGTCGAAATAGCAACGACAGGGTCGGTAGGTACGTTGAATTCCCCACAGGCACCTTCGCCAACGTTATAGAAAGTCGCCTTAACAGAAAGGATGTCAGCAAGTGCGAATAACGAGCGCGGTGAACAGAGATACCCTGCCGACATTAGCACGCTTCTCGAGCTGGACTTCGCTCGCAATTGGAGATCCGAGACACAGTGTAACCAATGCCACGAAACAGAGGGCGAGCAACGAAGCCATGATGACAGCAAGGAGTCAGAGGGGAAGTGTGTGTGTTACAGCTGAGATTCACCTGGCTCAGAGCTGGATACTCAGCACAAAAATGTTGAGTTTTTATATGAAGAGGACGCACCCAAAATGCGACCATCAGATTGGAAGGTAAAAGGACCGTCGACTGGTCGGAGGAGAGAATGATAGATCGCGGTCAAGTTCCTGAAATAAAGACGCTTCAAGAAGTAAGTGTGAGTGCAAGTTGCGAGGTAAGACACTCCTCAGAATCGAGACAACGTCCTGTGACCAACTCAGTATCAATGTGGGCGTAGCGCAGATGGCGCTCTCTACTCACTGCCATCAACGCGAACTCGAGTCAAAGGATGAACCGGGTATTGACTCGGGGCAGGGGGGTTAAAGGGTTGATTTCTCTCAGGCGTGCGCACCAGAGATCTCCGAAAATCAGACCATTCAGCTGCGTTGCTCTCTTGGCTTGCAGGAAGGCTTGACCACCTACGGTAGTCAGGTAGAAACCCGGCCACCGTGACATCGCATGGGATTCATTTCGAACAATCTCCTGATCATGCAGCAAAATGGCTCTTGAGGTACCTAGATGGGCCTCCGTCAGGGCTTCAACGAGAACGCAGCAGTGAAGGAATGGCTTACACATTGCTTACACACACCAATGAACGACTTTTCCCCCTCAAGTGCAGGAGCTAAGCGCATCGCTCTAGAGCTTGATCCAAGATGCAGCGCAATTCATGTCAGTTGATTTTGAGCCTCCACGTTCTGTAGAGGAGAGGTCGTATACGGGAGATGAGGAGAAGAAAGAGAAAAAAATCAGTGCCAGCGGATGAGTATCGCGAGCTACGAGCAAAGAGCATCGTGTACATCGCAGTGACACGTATTGGGCCTGCTGGCTGAAGGCTGACCAAACACCAGATAGCAGTCTTTGAGACCGTGCAGAACATGCGCCTTGTGATTGAAGAGTACTGAGGAACATGTAGGTACAGAGCCATTGGCCCTCGACAGTCACGTCCAAAGGAGCGGTGCGGGTGTAGGTAAGCTGGGACTTAAGATGCTACCAACCGTCGTTGAACTTGCTCAAGCGTCAAAGGACCATGTGACGGGTACTTCTCCTGCGTCCGAGCTCGGAGCCAACTGTAAGAAGAGACTTTGGCTGAGTTCTATATAAACAACATGAACAGCCGGACACATGCACGAGTGAAGTAGCACAGAGACAGACCTAGATCCCATGCACCACACAAATAGCAGTGGTCTGACTCGACGCCGTGGACTGTCACGCCATTCTCGGTATTCGTGATCGTAATTCCCTGTGTAGTAAAGTCGGTCACTACGATGGGCTATGTGCAAACGGAATCTCGAATCACCTGATTGCAGAGAGAGCTTGTAGAACCAGAACCAAAGAAGGTGGTTGAAATGGCAACAACAGGATCCGTATCGACGTTGTAATCTCCACAGGCACCGAGTCCGACGTTGTAAGGGGTGGCCTTTGAAGTAAATATGTCAGTGAAGGAGGTTGACGACCGTTGCAGATGAACATACCGTGCCAGGATCGCGTTTATCGAGCGCGACTTTGCTCTCCACTGGAGACGCGCTACCGAGGGTGAATGACGCCACTAAGATAGCGAGAAAAGAGATCATCTTTGAAGCAAGAGGTTTGAGGAAGAGAGAGAGACGATGTTGAGTATTCTCCGAGCTCGAAACTGAGTATCCTGCCAGTCAAGCATACGAGCTTTTATACAACAAGATGCGCCCAGCTTGGACTGGCAGATCGTGGCCGCCGGGTTGACATGAACAGATGACTTTCGACCGGCCAGACGAGGATTGATGACTGACTGCTGTTCAAAGCATGCCATGGAGACGCCTCAGAGGAAGGAGCTATGGGCGTAAGACAGTCTTTTCAGGCGAGGGACCAGGTCAAAACCAACGTGAGCATAACGTAGACGGCGTTTTGACAATCAACCCGTTGATCTCCACCCAGTGGCCAGCGCCAGCATCGGATTCGTGATCATGACAGAGAGGGTTGTGTGAATTGGAAACCTTCAACAGCTGGACAGTCTTCTGTCCAACGGGACAGCCTAGCAATCCGCGGCAGAGCTAGATCGTAGGAAAGACTGTTGCTTTCTCGACATTGCTGAGACCTTGGCCAAGTATTGATGCATCGAGTAGGCAGATTATGTGGATATTGAGGAGCTTGGGGCCGCACTATGCGATCGGCGAGCAGTGCACACCATGGATGATGGTATGTGCTGCCAACGGAGAATCTCAAACGACGACTGAGGATTCGTCAGACCGGCGGGCAGACAGCAGTAGTAGGTTGACGTACATTGTTGAGCGACTCCGAGCCTCATAATATCCTCCGCAGAACTCAAGTGTTACCACCGTGACCCCGAGCGGCCCACAGCGTCATGATCACCACTTGCGAGCACTGTTATCGAACGAACGGGACAAAACCTCGGATTTCGAGTCCAAGGCGTACGCGTGCACGACCCATTCGTTGCGTTCATGGTCAACGGGGCAACGGGAGAAAGGGTGAAGTAACTGGAGATTGGGAACCAGGGGACGAGTGAGGAGCAGAAGCAGGAGGTGAACGTCGTGTTTGGAAAGTAGTTGCCCGTCAAATTTACCGGCGAGCCGGTCCGGTGTACCGCTAGCACTTCAAAGCTTCATCTGGAGGAATGAGATTGTCTATGAATTGCCTAAGATCAACGATACATATATAGCTACTATCTAAGGGACATAGGGAGGATAGTTACAATATAGCACAAATAGCACATACATACAGGATAAGATATTGTACAGACAACAGGGTTCAACGTTCGGCAGAGCAACGGGGTCCATCGTCTTCGTCTAGGGTAACACGAGAGCAAGCGAGCAACACAAAACTGTCATGTCAAATGTTCAACGTGGAGGCAATGAGAGAGCAGCGAAAACCGAAAGCGAAAGATATACAAAGAAAAGAAAAGAAAAACGGGAAGAAACTCATAGCTGAGTCCGTTTCCGCAACCCCAACATGACATCCTTGACGACGCGCAACCAGTGCGCGACCTTCTCGATCTCGTCGAGCGCCGCGGCCGTGCGTTCGTCTATTTTGCGCGTGAGCAGCCTGCGAAGGCAGCGCGTGTCCTCGTCGTCGCCGCCGTCGATCAGGGTCGACGTCAGAGACGACATGGACGATTTTGTGGATAGGGTAGGAGGACGGGGGAAGACGAGTTGGGAGTGGCGGGGCGAGGTGGGGATGGTGATGGGCAGGAAGTCGGGTTGGTCTGAGGTGAGGATGGAGGTGTCTTCGGGGGAGGGGAGTACGACGTCCTGGAGAGAAATTTGCAGGTCGCTCATCTGTTGCATCAGGCGGACGCGGTCTAATGACGTCTCTCGTTGCTAAACGGTATGGCGTTAGACACAGAGGTGATAAGAATCGGTGAGGTACACGTACAGCGAGAGACCTGGTGATGATACGTTGCGCCTGAGAGATGGAGCGATTTGCGAGGGAAATGAAATGGTCAGCCTGGATGCATGGAAGGTTGGTCAGTTCCCTCAAAAAACACAATAGTGAAAACAAGCGCCACATACGGAATTCATACACTCGGCGATACGGACGAGATCCTTACTTGATGTTGAGATAATCCTTCGGGCAGCGGCAAGGGCGAGTTGTTTCCCTTTCCGTGCACGGTCTTCGAAGGGATGAGGTGCCGGGACAGCCTCAGAAGAATGCGACGGAACGAAAACGAACGAGCTGGGGCGGGCACGGGAAGTATGGGAGACACGGGAGTCGCGGCGGAAGAGTTTGGCGGGGCTACTAGGGCTCGGAGGAGCTTCGTCGTGCGAGTCTGAAACAAGCTTCTTCTTGAACCAGGCCTTGAGTCTGGACATCGAGATGTCCTTCTTCTCGATCTCGCCATCTGTGGAACGGGCTTTGAGATCCTCGACGCTCTTGGCCGCCCTAAGGGCGCCCTTGCTGACCTTCCTCTGGGCCGCGCCTCCGGAGAAGGGAGACAGAAGCTTGGAGGAAGGCTTCTCTTCTTGCATTTGCACGGAAACAGAGACGATGGATGGGGTAGAGCGGTAGCCAAGCTCCATGTGTGGGACATCCAGGAACCTGGGCGAGGCCGTGGTAGACTGGAGAGCGGAATGGGGTCCTCGAGAGGCAGAGGTGAGCGTGTGACGAGGACTTGGCGCTGCGAGGTGAGCAAACTTGACACCGTCGTATGGGAGTCCAATGCCAGAGTCGACGGACACAGCGGTAGAATCAGAGTCACTTGAGTCTGTGGTGCGCCTGCGTACGGAGTCCGGTGCGTCCCAGTTCCGCTCTATCTCCTCGAGCCGTTCGCCATAGGTAACCTCAACGAGTCGCGTAACATCCTCGAGGAGTAGGTCCAACTGCTTGAACTTCTCGCGAGCAGAGTCCAGTTCTTCAGAAGCGTCTTGCACACGGGCTTGGACGTGCGCCAAGAAGTCCTCGCTGAGACCGGACGTGTCTTGAAGAAGCTCCACGACATCCGTGGGTTCGACAGAATCGACGTCACCTGCCAAGCGAGAGGATATATGACGGAAGTTGTCCAGGATGCTGTGAGCCATGGTAGCGAGGTCTACCGAAGCGTCGGAGGAACCGCTAGCCCGGGCAGCACGTTGCCGACGCAGCTTCTCAGCAACGAGGCTAGCCAAGGATGAATCTGAGCGCATCGACGTTGTAGAAGGCTTGATGGTGCGAACGGACAACGCAGACGAGCACCGCGGCGGAGGCTCCACGGCCAACCCAAAAGCGACCCTAAACTGGGGTTTCGCGACTTCCAACGCAGTCAACCTGTCACATACAACAAGGCCGTCAGCTTCGAACCGTCCCAATACATATCAAGGCAAAACGGCTCTCACCCTCTCGAATTGCGCATATCGCGGACAGTGCCGAGCGGGTCACAGGACAGAAGCGCGGAGAGCACTTCTTCGCTCTCGCCGTGCTCCGCGGCGATGTGGATGCACGTTTCCTTGTCGAGGTCGACGGCGGCCAAGGGTGCGCGGAGGTCCTCCACGAGATGCCGAATGAACGAGCGAATGGTTGCGGGCGCGTGGGCGCGAGGGGTCCGTGCGAGGCAGTGCAAAGGCGTGCCGTGGTTAGAAGACGTGTACAAGCTCATGTCGGCGCCTGCACGGTAGAGCAGGTCGAGGACCGCTCTTGAAGGGTCGGAAACAGAAACACAGTAATGAATGGGGCTCCACCCGCGCGTGTCGGGGTGGTTGACGAGTATCGGAGGGAGTGACAAGGATACAGAAGGTGAGGGGACCGAAGAGAACAAAAGAGTGTACAAGTGTGGTACATTGCCGATTGTGATGGCGGAGATCAGGGCGTGTGTAGTATCGTGAAGATCTTGAGTGGGGATTTTTTGCGTCAGACGCGGGTGGCATACGGCTTGAGGGATGTTGGCCAGCTCTTCGTCTAACTGGGTTCGAAGCTCGGCGAGGTTCTTCTCATTGCCGCGGGTCTATTGAGATGGTGAGACAGCATTCAAATTCGAAGAGTTCTCGAAGAGTTCTCTGTACTCACCAAATTGCGCTGTGCTCTTTGCCGCTTGAGTGCGCATTCACACAGCCAGAGAACCTGCGGATGCCGGATAGCATGCTGAATGGAAGTGCGATGGGCAACGTCTCTGAAGTCCGCTCTCGCACCATTCATGAGCTGCAAAGAACATGCGAAGTCAGTCTCCCCACGATGCCCGACGCGAGTAGAGCAGACTCCACAAACAAGGCACTCACCAAATGCTGAACAACTTGGACATTGCCGTCGCGCGCCGCGTCTACAAAGAATCCAAACACACGTCAATCAAAACCATAACCACGCCGGAAATTGGCATGAAGAAGAGAGGAGACGCACACATGAGCGCAGTAGCTCCGAGACTGTCCATGCCATCGACTGACACGAGACCTGGATACGTCTCGAGCAAGAGCCGCACGGCAGCGGGGACATTGAGCCAGGCCGCGAACCCGAGCGGCGTTACGCCGCGTATCGCGCGTTGGGGGGCGTTGAGCGCGTGCAAGGAGATCTCGTCGTGGTCAAGGAGCATCTTGAGAATGCGTAGCCGTTTCGTGAGCATGAACGACGCGTCGGACACGTCGACTTCGTCCCAGCTGCTTGAATGTGAGCGCGCGAAGACGGAGATGAAGTGGAGGGACGGTACCTTTCGCCACCGATCGCGCATCCTACAACGGACCTCCCGAGGGCATCACATTCGTTTACATCCGCGCCAGCTCGGAGGGCTTGAGAGACAGCGGTCTCGTTCGCGGCGAGCGCGGCTTGCAGTAAGGATACAGGTGGTGGTGTTGATGACGAAGAGAAGGCACGCTCAGCGTGAGATCTGTGTAGGACCGAGAACGAAGACGATGTGGATGATAGTGTGTTCATGACTTGAGGTAGTTGGGTCTTGAGGCGAAGTGAAAGTGTGAAGAGGTGAAGGGCCTAGAGGGAGGCGAGTAGAGTCGTGTGCTTGCGAGCCGGGTTTGCGATGTATATAGCGAAAGAGGTGTGTTGACGTAGGATGGGAGAGTGTGTGCAATTTGAAATGGCGAATACAGTGAGAACGAGAAAAGAAGGAAGGTTAAGCAAGGACTTTGACAACTGCTTCCTGCGCTCCGAAGTACAGACACGCAGACGATCCAAGCAAGAAAACTAAACCAAGAAAAAAAGAGGCGAGGGCGTGGACACACAAGACAGCGAGGGAGAGGAGGAGGCTAGGTGAAGTGGGAATGGGACATGCCGGGAGGGTGCTTGGGAAAGCGGTATATGAGGACCTCGACTGCCACGAAGGTTCACCGTCGACCGACACGAGGCCCATCAGAACCGAAGCGAAAATCCAGGTGTGGACGCCTCGTGTCCAGCGCGGACGGAGGTAAGTCGTCGGAAGCAGATCAACAGGTATTCTCATCCTGGAAAATCTTTTGCAGGCATTATCCCCCGAATTCGAAGCTGGGAGGCTCGGGATCGCGTAGCCCGTCGTGGCGTACACCGCCCCCGCTGCGCTGTCGCGACCATTGTGTTCGGGCGGCGGAGGGCGGGAGGGGACAATGGCGGGGACGGAGGAGGAGGCAGCCAAAGCCAAAGCTCGGAGGAGAGGGTGTACAAACAAAGACAGCGCCTGGCCTCGTGGCTCTCGCTTCACCAAACGACGACACACCCCTCCCTCGCCCGTCCTGCTCTTTACATACATCGCCGTGATCCCAACTTTATTCGCCTAACCGTGAGCCGCGTTGGGAGAAATCGAACACTTATCTGGAAACATCGGGCCTCGCAATTTTTTTTTGCGAAGAGTCAAACTGTGGCGAGTGGCTCACTTCGGAGCGGGTAAACAGCGTCGGCAATAGACACGCTTGGCGAGCATCGACCTCGAGCTGACCTCCCGATTGTTCAGAGCCGACGGGGAGGGGGCGATTGCGATTGCGATGCCAAGTCGCACAGTACAACTGTAGTGTGAGAAGAGGAGAGCAGGGTGCGATGCTAGTCTGAGATACTATTGAGAGAAAGAAGAAATGCGTTATGGGATCATGCTTGGCTTGTCTGTCAATGTGCTACAGAGGAGAGGTAGACGAGGAGAGAGAGGAGGAGAGAGACGGTTGGGTAATGATATGATATGATTGCGTAGTTATGATAATGCGAGCGAAAGAGTTGGGGGGACGAGGGCAAACAAACACATAAGTAGTAAAAGGAAAAAAAAATTGGAGTGAACAGGATTGAGTTCAAGTTCAAGACTGGAAGAGGCAATTTGAACAAGAGGGATTTGGAAATACGAAGGTGGAAGCGTCCGTAATAATATATAGCTTCCAATCATCGTGGGTGGGTGGGCGTTGCAGGAATATTCACAAGTGATATCTCAGAGACGCCACACAGCCTTTGCGCTTTGCGCTGAGGATTCAGATGCAGATGTGACGTGTCCGAGCATCGTGGAATTGAATCCTAAGGTCATAGGAACGCGCCCCGTGCAAGAGTACCCTACCAACACAACATGTATGATTAGCTCAAATCCTAACTCACATGAGAGAAAAAAGGCTTCGAGACGCGACGCACCTTCACTTGTTCAAAATTCGCCAAAGCCCGTTCGAAATCCCACTCGTTCCCCTGCAAACAATCCACCGAGAAACGCACGTTCAACCCAGTGCGTTGACAGACCTGCAGTACAAGCGTCCGCTGCGGTTCAGGCTAGACATGTCAAGAAAACGCGAATAAAAGAAAACAGTCAGTCATGCAGTTAGACACTAATCAATCACGCTGGACGTACGATAGGCGTAGACTCCTCTTTGATTCTGGCCGCCGCCGGAGGCGGCAGCGTCGCCAACCACGCGTTCATAGGATTGGGATCGACGTTGGGTGTGCCCGAGCGGGGGGACTTGTCCCCCGTCATGATCTTCATCGGCCCGGGTCGCCAGGCTTCATGGCTCGAATACGCGCGGACGCAGAGTTGGTCGGAGAGCACCATCACGTCCCAGCCAAGTTGCTTTGCACTGCAAGGCAAGAGAGGAAAGGGGGAAAAGGAAAAGAAAGAGGCAAATGTGTAAATCGCTACGTCGAATGCAGGAATTTCGGAGGGTGCGTACCGAGACCCTTCAGGCGCCGGGGTGAGGATGAAGGACCGGTCAAATGAGCGAATACCCCTGGATGGCACTGATAGATGGGGAGAGACACACAACCAACGACGTCATTACGTACGTCCAAAGTCAAGGATTGAAATTCGAAAACAAACTCACGTTCGGTGAACTGCCCATGAACAGTCAGGAACAAGTTCATACTCCCATCCACAGTGGTGATCGGCCACGCGTCGATACAGAACTTATCCGGGGTACCGACGATATCATGCTCCGTGCTCGGCAGGTCCGCCATCGCCTTCACCGCTTCCGCAGAGCCAATGTGCAGAGTCTTGGCCATCCGTTCGAGCCCGCCCTTCATCTTGCTGAGGTTGCGCGACCCGCCCTGCCCACCGGTGAGCCACGGCGGCCACTCGAGTTTGCGCTGGTGCGGCATCTCTTTCGAGGAGTGGAAGCCTTCGACGCGGGCGCGCGGGGGGATGGCGGTGTTGGCGGAGAAGGAGAACGTGGCGGAGGGGTGGTAGATGTCGATGAGCGCGGAGCGCTGGTTGTCGAAGAGGGGGAAGAACCTGCACGAGGAGGGGGTGTCAGACGAACAGAACGAGAACGAGAAAGAGGGTCTTCTGGGCTGTACGCACTGCATGAGGAACTTGCTGATAACGCCCCCGTCTACACCTGTGACGAAAGGCCCGCTCATATCAAAGGGGAAAGAAGTTGCTGCTGGTAGTTTCGATGATGATGCCACGGCGGACGAGCCGTGCGGGGCATCGAATGCAATCTTTGCCACCGGTTCACCATCTAGGATTTCGAGAGTGGGGAATCGTCGCGACATTTCACTGGGCCGAAGTAAGAACTCCGGAGTTGAAATAGTATACAAAAAGACTCACCTCTTGTACTTGTCAACCCGGTTGTTCTGGTACTCCAGCTCCCGTATAGGATTGCCTGTAAGAATCAACTCCCGCAATTGCTCCAGCTTCCCATTTCTCCCCGCAATTAGGTCCATATCTCTCCAAAAGCGTAGTGAATTCCCTTCCAGCGACAGGTTCTTCAACTTCGGTAGATAGTGGGGTATTGCGTTTAGATGGACTCCAGAAGCCAGGCCGTTCCGCGCTAACGAAACCGTCTCAACCTGCAAAAAGGTAAGCACTAGAAGACTCTACTGAAAGACGGACATGACGGACCTCGGGTTTCAACTCCTTCGCGAGCTTGAAAATCACTGCAGCCTCCTTCTGGGACGCACTAGGCGCGCCTGGCGGAACCAAGTTATGCTTCTTGATGAATTCGTCGGCGAGCATGTTCTGTTCCTCTCGTGAGAAAACTGCAGAACGGACGGTGCGTGGTGACTTAAACTCACCTCAAGGTTGAGAAATCGTGCTTCTGGGTTATACCGAGCCCGTACAAACGTTCTCCAGAGCTCAACGAGCTTCGGGGCCACGACGCCGCCTAGCCGTGCTGATATTGGGGTGGTGCTACTGGTCGCATTCCTGCGGAGACGCGCTACAGACCCTGTCGGAATCTTCGAGGAAGATGCTCCACGAATCGCCAGTCCTTCATTTGCAACAGCTGCCCGAGCAGCGGCCTATGTAGGAAAAGGGAAGAGGGAGCGACGACGAGGGGGGTGGGGTGGAACGTGGAGGGTAAGAATGAACGTGGTAAGCATGGTTGCACTATACAAGATTTTGGGATGGGGGGTGGAGGGGGGTAGGTACATGAGGGCCGAGAGTGGCGAGTTCTGGCAGCAGGAAAAGGCGAAGCGAGAAGAAGAGCAAAGTAAGTATCTATATTTACCATAGAATTCCGGCTGGTTGAGGCTGCTGAACGGTCCTTGCCGACGATAGCGTCGATGGCGCGGGACTGGTGGGAGCGGGTCTTGTGAGCAGGCCGCTGGAGGGTCTTGCGACCGGGTTTGTCGGTGAGATCGCGCATGCGGGTGTCTTTGTCCTTTTCCATCAGGCCTGCGCTCCGGAGGGTGGCAGCAGCGAGACCACGGCTCCCAGCGGGAGGTGTCGGGCTAGACAGCATCGCGGTTGGATTCTCCTGGCGCAGGAAGCAGAGAAAGAGACGGGTTGGTGTTGTGGATGCGCAATGAGCGGCGATACGGGGTGAAAAGGCAGCGCGCTCGCTGTGTGAGGTGGTGGTGAGGAGGAGAAGGAGGTGTGGACGTCGAGTGGGACGGTGTGGCGATGGTGGTCGGGGACAAGAGTGACGACGGAGCCGACGGCCCAGGCAGCTCGCCGGATGGCCAGTCGTGACTCGGTGTGACGAGGTTTGGGTCACCGCGTGACGCGTATCATTTTCGGGACAGGGCGTGACCAGCGGTGACTGCGAATTTCTGGTGCTCGTTCTTTGTCGCGCCCGACGCTCGCCGCCGCCCTCTCCGCTGCTCCCGACGTGTCCTCCGTCCTTTGGCTGTGATCGGTGACCTCGGTGAGTGTCCTGCGGTGTCTCTGGGCTCTTCCCGCATGCCATCGGGCTCTGAGCGGCGCATGGGGTGATGAGCGGGCGGGGGGCGCTGCGTGGGAAAGCAGAGTGTTTAGATTCGCACGGGGGAATTGTCGAGGATTGTCGGAGTCGGGATGGAGGATATTTCTCAGTTTCTCAACGATCCCCTCCAGATCTCCCCCAGCCTGCCGCTCGTCCTCGCCGTTTCCAGGTGATCGCCCGACGCTGCACCATGCAGGGCACCCACATGCACCCCCAGTACTACCAGCCCCTCTCCGCCGCCCTCTCTGCCCCCCTCGTCCCCGCCCCCGCCTACCCCGACTACCCCGCCCACAACCGCGACGCGCCCCCCGCCGGCTCGGCTCACCACCAGTCGCGCGAGGAGGAGGAAGAGGAAGAGGACGACGACGAGGAAGTCGTCGAAGAAGAGCTCGACCATCACGACTCCCACCAGGACGCCAGTGAGCACTCGTCCCCGCGCCCCCCTCCCCCCGCCGCACAATCGTCTTCCAGCTTCACCGGGTGCGTGTTTTGCCTCTCCCGGAACCAAATGTATCTAACCCTAAAGCGCCCACAGCCCCGGAGGTGCTGCCATATCCCACCAATTCAACGCCCAGCCTGCCAACTCGTCCGCCGACGCAGACGGCGCAGAAAAGCGCAAACCTGGCAGACCAAGGGGATCCAGGAATCGGAAGCCCAGAGCTGCCCCGGGCACGGCTTCCGGTGCAGCTGCTTCCAAGGTCCCCGTCAACTCCCAACATCCCGGTTTCTACCAGTATCCCCCTCCTCCGGGCAACGCAACAGCCCAAGCGCAGAACGCTCAGAACCAGCAATTCTACGAATTCCAATGGAGGGCGTTGAATCTGTGCTCGGAGTTCTACAACGCGGCGGAAGAGCTCGTGGTCAGTCCGTCGTTCTGTTTCTCTCGGATGTTGCGTCCTCCGCGCTAATTGCGCGTACTTCCCGCCCGCTCTCCCTCCAACAACACCACCTCGCTCCCCACTGGCAGAAAGCCGCGTCGCCCATCGTCATCGCACAATGTTATCAAATGGGCCCTGCCACCAAGATAGACCCCCTCTCGATGATCTCAGAAGCGAAACGCGTCTGTGACAATCTGGTACGCTTCGCGTTCTCATGTGATATCATCATATCTTCCTGACCGACTCGTGTTCGCAGCTCGCAAACCCAAGTCAGTTGGTAGGTGCCCCGCCGCCGCCGGCAGCAGCCGCCATGTACCCGCCCGTCCCCTCCTACCCAACGATGCCGCCACCACCACCGACAGCAGGATCATCCTCGGGCGGGACCCCTGCGCCGGTCTCGGTGATCACGAACCCGCAATCGTTCGTCATGTCCTTAGGCACGCCCGCACCTCAAGCAGGGCATCCTCAGCCGTACTACCCGCCCATGTACGCACAACCAGGATCTCGGTACCCGACGACGCCCTACTACCCGTACGCCCCCGGGTCGTACTACCCCCCTCAACAAGCTCCACCGCCTCAACAGCAACCAGCGCCGTCTGCAAGTACGCCGGGGATGAGCAGCACGACTCAGACCCAGGCGTCTCCGGTCCCCGCGCCTCAGACGGTCTCTGCCTCTGCGCCTCCGCCTGTGACGGGGACGCTGTCGACGTTCAACGCTGCGACGGGGAATGTGGCGCCGGGTGGGCAGCAGGGGACGTGGTCGGAGGAGGAGACGGAGCGGTTGCGCAGGCTTGCGGAGCAGAGTAGGGATGTTGGCGGGGCGCATAGTAAGGGTGAGATTGAGTGGGATTGGGTTGTGCATCAGTGGGGGAATAGTAGGACAAGGTGAGTTGGGTCGCGGGATGTACTGGGTAGTTGGGTACTGATTGTAGGTGTTCACGCAGACATCAAATTTTGCTGAAGGCTACTTCGATGGGCTTGAAGGAGAGCACGACTCGGGGTACGAAGCGAAGACGAGAGAACGACCATGCGCCATCTGAAGCACCGGCACCTCCGCCAGCACCCCATTCGACCCCTCAATCCGCACAGCAATCATCTTCCCAAGCCGCCCCGCCCTCACATCACCATCAACAACAACACTCCCAACCTCAACACCAGCCACAAGCGCAGCAGCACCAACAACCCCAGCAAGCCCCCCCACCCATCCACGCCTCGCCCTCCCAAAGCCCCGCCACGATCCCCACCTCCCGACCAGCCACCACAACGCCCACGCTCGCGCCGAACCGCATCTCCTCCACCTCCGGGTCCACCTCCGCCACCACGCCCTCCACCTCCAACATGCCCTGGCCCATGCCCACCGTCGCCGCCAACACGCCCTCCCCCGTCATGGCCCATTCCCAGACTGACCCGGGCTCGACGCGATCGGCGAGTGGGACGTATTATCGTCCTAGGCCCGGGAGTCAGAGTCAGGGTCAGCCGGGGTATGCGGGTACGAATACGTCGACGGTGAATAGTGTGGGCGGGACGGGGACGGGGAGGCCGGGGTCGTCGTCGTCTGCGGGGACGAACCATGAGTTCATGTATCGCCCGAATGGGACGCAGAGTTCGGGGAGGAGGCAGAATGGTATTTGACCGTGCTGTTGTTATGCTTGGCTTCCATCGTTCTCGCGAGCCACTTGTTTATACATGCTACTCGGGTTTTTCTTGTCGGACGGGTCTTTGCACACCTACCAGTACCTTTACTTTCACGCGTGCCACATTAATTCCTATCCGTCCTCCTACCTTCTGATGACGAGCATCCTCCTCCACAATACCGTTCACAGTTATATCACTAGCTCCCTTTCCCTTTCCCTCTTCCTCCTCGTCCCTCCTTCCGTCGCTTGGCCTTGTACTACCCCCCTCTTCCCTCCTCCGTGGCTCCCCGTCTTTTTGGTTTCTTGCGTTCATCCATCTTCACCGTCGTCTGCATTACTGTTAGTCTTTATTCGTTCCTACATATCTTCCCTTCCCCTCGTGCTATCGTTCCCACTCTCGCATTCCATCCTCTTTCTTCTTCCGCATTTGTGATTTTCAAGTTTTGATTTACCCCTCCCCGCCATTCATCTCTTCCCGTACCCCGCCACACCCCAATTGTTACCAAGGTTCTCACTCCGCCTCCGCCTGTAAAAGTACTTGCACCTCTTCCGTCCTCCGTCCTCTGTGTTTCTGTCACGCTTAGCGTTTTCTTTTTGATCTCTCTCTCTCGCACCGTCTACCTACCTGGATTACAATTGCATTTCTCTGAGCAATCTTTCGGCCTAAGCTTGAACATGGTGCATGGTCTTTGACCACTGCTGCAAGCCTGCAACCATTCGAGTGCACACCAAAGAACAAAGTATGGTGGGTATCGCTAAAGCTACATAGCTAACATACAAAAATCCATGAACATACATCCGAATCGAAGTCCAAAGTCCATGTTCTGCACATGCACACGTACACACATAATTTCACGAATCACTGTGTCCTAGGACTCCACCGCATCCACTCCGGTACCCCCCACTGCGACCGCGCTTTCTCTCCCTCCGTCCCATCACCGCTCCCACCACTTCGACTCGACCCAGCTTGCCCACTACTAGCCAAGGGAAACCTGGGTATACTCACTCCCCTCCCCGCTCGCCTCTCTCGCTGCTCCCACTCGTCGTCGTCCATGTATCGGTCTACCGCGCGGTCTTCCAAACTGCTCCCTCCCTCGATGACCGCATTGTGTCGGTCATTCCCTGGCACCTGCTTCTTCTCTTTCTCCGCATATTGCTTCCCTTCGTCTTCGTACCCATTGATGCCATCCATATCCGTCGGAGGATCCGGATGGTGCTCCGCAAGGGTAACATACGCCTTCGCGACGTCCCAGTCCACCTCTTTCGTCACGTTGCGGAACCGCGTGCGTGCGATTTCGCGTTTGCACGCAGCGTCTCTCTGTGGGTCGTCTTGCTCCGCTGTAGGCGAAGAGGCGGTGGACGGAGGGAGGGTGAGGAAGGAACGGGTGTGCAGGAGGTGAGGTGTGGAGCGCAGGGTGCTGAGTGGGAGGTTGTTCAGGCGGCAAATGAGTTGGGGCTGGGTTACGGTGTGGATTAGCATGTTGGGTCATGTTACGGTGAGGGGGAAGGTGAGGGGAGGTGGGACGTACGTCTAGCTTGAAGCGGAGGGAGATACTGTGGAGGGTATCGCTCGGCTGCAAGTAATATTTCGAGGGAACGTTGGGTGTCCCGGGAGGGCTGGCGGGTGGTTCGTCTTTGGGAGAAGGCAGGTCTGCGGATGTAGCGTCCTCCTGCTCGCCGGCTCGAGAGCTTCGAGATGAGGACGGTGTTGCTAGCACTGAGGTAGGTGAAGGAGACAACGGCAGTCTCGAATCTGCGTGCTGGTGGTTCAATACAGCTGGGCTTCTCCCACTCTCTTCGGATTCGTCTGCATCCTCATCCTCATCCTCATCGTCGTCCTCATCATCTCCAATAGCATACACATCTTCATCATGCACTCCCCCATCCACATTCATCCGCCTCCCGCCCACTTCTCCTCCTGCCTCTCCTCTTTCCCCTTCCCCTCCTCGTGCCATCCTCCCCATACTTCCACCCGCTCTCGACTGAACAACACCCACACCTCCCAAACACCTCAAACACGGATTATACCTCGCCAACCTCGGATTCGACTTCAGGCAATTGGGGCATATCGGACGTGCACAGCAGGGCGTGAGGAAGATAGCGTTTTCGCCGTTTATGAATTTAGGCCGTGGTGGGAGAGATGAGGAGCAGGCGAGGCAGAGAGATGGGGTGGGCGAGGATGGTGGTTTTGTTGGCATGATGAGGAGGATGGAGGAAGTTATGGAGGAGAAGGAGAAGGAGAAGGGATGAACTGAGAGCAGAGGCACTAGGCGGAATGGCGTCACCGGAAGCATACGCGGTTCGGCAGGAAGATGCCGCCGATCACCGATCACTCTCCCCGCAACTTCTGGTTCAATCGCTTCTTCGACCTCGCTGTCATTCTCCTAGCACTCCGATCTCTGCTGTCTATCTATGTCTCTTCAACCCAGCAACTTGTGTACCCTTTGGAACTGTGTCGCTCGCTCGATCAGCCTGGAGTCGGACCGCAACTCGTTCCCAGCACGATGCAGACGAGATATCTTTTGCATCTGCTGCAGCTGACGTCGATGTGTGTCGGTCGTGTTTTATCCCAGGTAGCAACTCCTCTGACTCGGAGCGGTTTGTTCGAATTCACACAACTATGGCCTCGCACACGGACCTATAGGCCGTCAGCCTCGCTGCATTTCTCTTCTATCTATAGCTTCAGGCCAGTGATCAGACTTTTTCACCATTCCATTGCGATGGCGTCACGATATTCAACGCCCTTCTTTTTGCAGACTTCCCAAAGCGTTCGCACAGGGCCATATCATCCTCTCCGTGCGCTCTCTAGGTGTCGACCTAGGCCCGAACTTCCGAAGTCGTGGCGAAAAAAAACATGACTCTTCTAACCAGGCGACCTGAAGTCTGTGCCTCGGCCTTGGCACATGTTGCTCTCGTTTTCCATTTTTCACAGATCAGAGGACTGAAGTACTGATACCCCTTGAATGACGACCTCACAGTCATTTTTGCAGGTTCTACAATCAGTAGCTGGTTTTTCGTCTACCATCTGGAAGGTGCGTCGTGGACGCATTTCGCAAAGCTAGTCATGCTCCAATGGGTCGTCTTTAGTATAAAAGCACAGCAAGATTACTGGGAAACTTCAGCTTGAAGCTCTGGATAAACCCCGCTGTGATCATTTTTCTGCTCCCTCGTACCAAGACCTCTCTGCTCGAAAATGCTCGCTCTACTCGCCATCTTCTTTGCGGCGCTGCTCGCCTTCTGCAGAGCATCTCCCATCCCAGGCGATGCCATCCTCCAGAAGCGAGCGTACACCGGAAAGGTAATGTCCAATGCTTCTCTGCCCTCTGCAACCGCGCTGACTCCATCTCATCGTAGGCTACCTTCTATAGTGTCGGTCTCGGTGCCTGCGGACAGCAGAACGTCGATACCGATCCGGTCGTCTCCATCCCCATCGGACTGTTTGGCAACGCTTATCCCAGTCCCGACTGCAACAAGGTAACCCAGTGGAGGTCCTATTCCCTATCGTTGTAACGACACTGACTGTCGCGACAGCGAGTCACGATTACGAACACGGCCAACGGCAGGGTTGCTCACGGCACAGTCCTGGACGAGTGCCCGACATGCGGACCATCTGATCTCGGTCAGTCCTTCAGTTGTCTCAGGCTCGTCCGCGCATCTTGTTGTTCTAGTCACTCAAGCACACATCCACTGGCAGATCTCAGCAAATTGCTGTTCTTGCAGTTAGCAGATAACTTGGGCGAGGGCCTCGTCCCTGTTACCTGGTCATTTGACAGTTAGATTGCGGTCATTGAGTCGGCTGTAATGCCTCGTGTCTGCTCCTTCTTTTCAGTCTCGGAGACGGGTTTCTTTCTTTTCACTCTCGGTCACTGTAACGATCAACTCGTTGTATTTTTCGTGCCTTTACCGTTGTAGCCGCTTTCTTGTACTATCCAATCAGCCTCAGGCTATTTCTTGCACAGAGTACACCATGCTACTGACGCAAACCATCGCTTCAGATACATTCTGACTTCTGCCCGACTAAGCATTCGCCCTCGACTGCTTTGCACCCGGCATGAACGACCTGAGACCGTCCACGAAGTCTGCACGCCATTTCCTCGAAGCCTTGAGCTGGGGATAATGTATATGGGCTCCATGGGATATACCAGGGTATCTGAAGGATTCGTATGCGTCAGCTTTTGTGCCTTGAAACCGAGCACAAACCTGGACGCACACGATGAGTTTGGACTGGTTGCCTGCCTCGCGAAGCAACCTCTCATACACGATGCCTTCGTCTCTGAACAAATCGAGACCGGATACCAGAACAAGTGCTGGAGGGAGATTGGCGTGTGAAGGGAAGAGCAGTGGGGACGCCGTGGGGTCCGTTGGTGAGTTACGAAGGTATCCGGCTGCAACGACACATTGATATTCCAGTAGATGAACTGCGATTCCGGATCGACTCACAGTAGATATCAACGACACTCTTCTTGGTCATACCGGCCATGTTCACGTTCTCCACCATGTCCATCGAGCGGAGCTCAGCCTTCAACTCTTCCGGATACCCTCGAGGATCTATGAGTCCGGGAATTTCCAAGATTTGGCCAGTTGGCTGTTTGCCTTGGAAAGACGGGTCGTCGCGGAAGAGATGTGCGGCCACGGTTGACATGTTGGCTCCGGCGGAATCACCGCCGATGACGAAGCCTTTTGCGAGGTCGATGTTGAGAGAGGTCGTGTGGTTGGTGAGCTGTCAAGACAGCGATGGATAAGAGAGGGACCTCTTGTGCTGTGTAGGGAGATGCGCGAGGAGCTTACCCATCTCAACCCGTCTAAGCAGTCATTGAGGGGTGTGGGGCAGGTGTGGGGTGTGGATGCTCAGGCGCGAGGCGGTATTCGACCATAGCCACGACGATGCCGAGTTCTACGCTGATAGTCGTCAAGTGATACTCAAGCATATCAATCGTGCCTATAATGAACCCTGAGATCGAAAATCAGTCTGAGACTAGGCAGAATCAATGATGCGCGTACGCTTACCTCCTCCATGGATGTAGTAGTAAACAGGGAACGGTCCTTCACTGGTGGGCGTGACAGTGCGGACAAGGATGCTTGCGGCGCCGCCATCAACAGGTACAGAGTGGTCCTTTGTTACGTAGGTCGAAGCTGGAAAAATTGGCACTGTGAAGACGAGCAATCCTGAAAAAGACTCGATCGCACATACGGTCAGGAGGATTGGCTTTTTGTTCTTGCCTCCTCATAGGGACGACAACTTCGTTCATGATCTTGCGTGTGGCAGGGACGTCATCCCAAGGAAAATCGACGTCTTGGAATATGGCTGCAAATTCCGGGTCTGGAGCCCCGAAGTGAGCGTAAGGTGAGTCTGCCATTGCGAATGAGAGTTATGAATGAGTTGAGAGTCAGAATCAAGTGAGTCCAAATTTATATTGCTTCAGTATTGGCAGTCCATGTTCTTGAAGAACGCCGACATTCTTTGACACGGATCAAACCGCGCTGTGTCCTTGACCGTCGCGGACGCTTCGACACTTCGAAGGTGAGCCATACTGACATAAAGCATCGTTTCAAGGAACTCGCTCGTGGTCGTAATGATCGTCGGGAGCTTGGAATCAGATCGGAAAAAGGATTGTATGATACAAGGTTCGACATTCCGCGACAGAGTATCTTGCTACTGAATAAGACGAGGTCGTAATCGCGTGTGAGAGGCTAACTGTCGTAAATTTCGGTCGTCAGTGAGTAGTTGTACACATTTGAGGACGTGGTACTGACCGAGAAATCGGATTTGCGAAACGCTGGCTGGTTACAATCCAGTATCCTCGATAAAGACAGTCCAGCAACACGAGCCCAACTCACACTCCCATCATTCCCTCTACCACTTACTTCTTCAATCCCGGCATGAACGCTCGGAGTCCGTTCTTGAAGTCCGCATGGAACTTCTTCGATAACGTCAACTCTGGATACGTGAAGTGGGTACCATGCCCTATACCAGGGTACCTACGTAGCGACCATCATGCATTAGTGTCCGCCCCCTGTTTACGCAGTAGAATGAAGACCTACACGATGAGCTCGGACTGAACGCCAGCCTCACGAAGTACTTTGTCGTATATGATCCCTTCGTCTCTGATCAGATCCAGCCCAGAGACTTGCAACAACGCAGGCGGCAGATTGGCGTGCGATTTAAACAAAAGAGGCGAAGCCGTCGGATCATCTGGTGAGTTCTGGATATGTTTTGCTGGAAAGGAGAACAAGTGAGTGGCTTTAATCCCGAAGCACAATGAATGGACTGACCATAGACGTCGCAGATGAACTGCTTATCCAACACGGCCATGTGTGCATTTTCGACCATGTCCAGCGAACGAAGTTCCGCCTTGTATTTCTCTGGATAGGCTCGTGGGTCGACTACGGTTGGAAGCCCAAGGATCTGTCCAGTGGGTTGCTTTCCACGGAAAGTTGGGTCGTCCAGGATAAGATGCGTAATGGTAGCAGTGAGTGAAGCACCGGCCGACTCGCCGGCAATTACGAAGCCCTTGGACAAGTCGATGTTCAACGATGGCGCATTATTGACGACCTGACAATCTACGTTATGAGATCAAAGTGCCTGAGTCTATCCTATCAGAACGTACCCATCTCAGCCCCTCTAAGCAATCATTGACCTGCGTTGGGTGCTTGTGTTCAGGTGCAAGTCGGTATCCAACCTGAGCAACGACGATACCGAGCTCGACGCTGAGCGCCGCCATGGTAAATCCGAGAGAATCAATGGAGCCCATAACAAAGCCTGCCAAAACGTTCGCTGTAAGCGACACTTATCGTGAGCGCAAAGGGAACCTCAGGCTCACCTCCGCCATGAATATGATAGAGTAAAGGAAACGGCCCCGAGACGGTGGGAGTGATAACACGGACAACGATTGTCGTGGTCCCATTGTCAACAGGTATAGCGTGATTCTGGATCGTGTACGTCGATGCTGTACAAGCCATCAGTATGGTCATGCTTCACAACGACGACAAGAAGAGCGCACCATCAGGAAGATTGGCCCTCTGGCGTTCTCTAGACATCGGCATATACTTTTCGTGCATGAATTGGCGTGCGGCCAAGACGTCATCGTATTTTACTGCGCGAGGTGTGAATGCCTTCGCGTATTCTGGATCGACGACGCCATAGTGTGCGTAAGGCGAATCTGCCATTGTGATGGGAATACGATGTCTGAGAGCAAGGATTCAATACAGGGGCCTGTGGATATGTCGCCCACCGCTGGCTTTATGCAATTTGAAGTCCCCACCCAGAGCGGTCACGCCAAGAGGCCTAGGATATGTTTCTCCTTCCGAGACAAGTTTGACGTACTGGGTGGCAGAGCTTTTTGATGTCGAGTTTAGCTGAGGCCCTCATCTTCGAGTCGGCCCCGAGGCGGGCAGTGGCGTATGGATGGTCCTGCAAAACGTTCTGATTCCAAGGTAGTTCGAAGCTCCCAGTGCAAAGAAAACAGATGACAAGAGCCAACGAAATGGCACACTATGTGACATGGCGCATGAGTTGCACGACTTCACGAGCATCGACCTGCTTCAAATGCTTGAGAAGATTCGGTCGCTGTAATCGCAAAGCTTCAGACACTCGGTGATATGTGGATAGTGACTGATGACTCACAGTGTTTTGTTCTTGTCAGTTTCAGTGCGCATTGCTGCTGACATTGGCCGCTCAACGTCAGGATCAAGGCCGAAGGAGTGAGAAGGTCAAGTGGCAATTTCCATGCTATGCAGGTCGAATGCAACTTGAACCAGAAGCTCAAGAGAAGTGCGTACATAGAGCTATGAAGGACGGCTGTAATCGGAGATTCGGAGATCTTGCTCCGACTCGCCAAGAGCGCGATAAGATCGCCTAAAGAGTGAGATAGTGATAGTTCAGACAGTGACCTTGATGTCCAACTTGCGTGACTGAGTTGCAGTCCTCCGAACGTTTTGTGCTCGGATTGGTGTCACTTTGCTGAAGAGACCAACGAAATTCAATAGTAGGATTGTCTTCTTTTCTTGAACAAGAAAAATAGTCACACTTGCTGACGTGTATACACCGCAGATTCCGAGTTTCCACCTAACAAGCCTTCAATGTTTCATTGGCGTGGTTAGAATCTTTGCCCAGCCTGCGCAGCTGCTTACGGCTCTGGTGGTGGTCATATCACAGCTTCAAGCTTCACACTCGTAGTGCCCGATTCTTGGAAATTCGGGAACGAATGGGTCTAAGATTCCGATCGCGAACAATCGGTAACGAGACCCGGGCATACTACTGCTGCATGCGTGGCACGACTGATTCTTACGGTATAAAAGCGTCGAACTCGCTGTCAGACTAATGAACATCCCCGCATATGTACTCACGCAGCTACTCCTATTCCTTCCAGTTGATCATCTGACGAGCAACCATGGCTGACACTCCAATCGCTCACTACGAAGTCCTCGAATCAGAATTCGCGAAAGAATACGGCAATTCACCACCTTTCACATTCTGTTGGGACGACATACCGACCAAGAGAAAGCAATTGGTGGAAGTATTTCTTCCGTTAATGAGGGAGCAGCTAAAAGGCGAACTGCCCGAACGTACGTATGTGATATCGATAGGTTTTATTGTCAAATACTGAACTAAGCACGCAGCGTCGACGTACATTTCGCAGGATCATTTTGTACCAGTTGCGAGTGGCACAGCGAATATCCGCATTCGCATGATCACGCCCACTGCTGGTGGCCCTTTCCCGGTGTTTTACTTTATTCATGGAGGAGGTAAGTTCCCGAGACCATCAGTTCGAGAGCATTGGAGCTCACTTACATTACGTGCTAGGATTCATCAGTGGTTCTGCAGAATTTATGGAAGCTCCCATGACGATTGCAGCGGTCGAGCTTGGAATTGTTGTAGCGCTGGGAGAATATCGGCTGGCACCTGAGAATCCACACCCTACTCAAGTCAATGATTGTGTTGAGGGCGTAAAATGGGTGCGTGGATACCGCACGTCCAAGAAGCTGATTACTTCGGCTACAGGTCGTCAATAACGCCGACACCCTCGAAGCCGATCTCTCCAAAGGCTTTGTCGTAGGAGGTGAATCGGCGGGTGGAAGCCTAGCAGCGACCACGGTTCACATCCTTTGCGACGATCCGTCATTCCCTGAGAACCTGTTGACGGGACAAATTCTACAAATTCCTTGCACCGTTGATCCTCGCGCAGTCCCGGAAGAATTTAAAGCGGAATACCAATCAATGCATATGGCGAAGAATTACAACCCGGCAGGTATGACGAGAGAGCTCTTGGCAGATATGTACGGTGAGTACTCCAGGGCCGCAGAGCATAGGCAGCGTTGCACTGATTGCTTTGTACAGCCAAGCACTTGAGGAACACACCGTCAGATCCAACGGCTTCACCACTGTTGTTCCCATCGCATGCCAGCCTACCGCCCACGATCATTCAGGTAGCCGGGCTGGACTATCTTCGAGATGACGGAATCTTATACAACAAGCTTCTGCGTCGAGATGGCGTACAAAGCAAGCTGATTATGTGCGTAGCTCGAGCCCTTGTTTGCGTTGTAATTCGACCTTGTTCACAGATACCCTGGAGTCCCACATGGATTTCGAGGAGTGTATCCGCATCTCAAGGTGTCCAAGCAGTACGATGAAGATCTCAGAAAGGCTCTCAGATCGTTTATGCCTGGAGCAAGAAGATAGCTGAGCATGTTCAGGCGTAAAATCGCGGGGGTTATCCACTGTTGCAGATACAGATTTGACGGTCTCTATGCTTCCTTCTCAGTCGGCAATGCTTATAATTCGACATTGGAAAGCGTACTGTATGTTAGCACCGATGGATTCGAGGCAGCATGATATTGACACGACAGTCATAATACATATCTACACTCTGACGGTGACGCTACCGACGAACGAGGCGTGGGACAACCGGCAACTACCAGAAGTCGGCGATCAAAGACCCCAGTCTTCCTATTTCCCATCTGGTCGACTTGGACACCGCCAACCTCGGTGCAGAAAACAACCGTACTAGTACTGTCTTCCGCCCCACGCGTTGACTGAGTTGACTCTACTGTAAGTCCATGATCTCCCTCGCTTTGTCTTCCTCATCGTAAACTCCGTCGGTATTTCCGTCATTGAGTCCAGTCTCACGCCTTCGCTCCTGCAATGAGCCACCGAAGACCCTCTTCGAAGTCCGTCTCCCATTGCTTGGTCTTGTCCAACGATGGATACGCGAAGAAGAAACCGTGCGAGACACCGGGGTATCTGTCGAGCGATTTCTAGTCAGACTGGCTCGCAAGGACGAGCCACGGCGCAAGCGCGACATACATGATTAACTTGGTCCTGACTCCCGCTTCTCGCAAGAGCTTCTCGTACAAGATGCCTTCGTCTCGGAGGAGGTCCAACCCTGCGATTTGGAGGTAGGCCGGGGCTACGTTAGCATGCGATGGGTACAATATGGGCGACGCGGAGGGATCTTCCGGTGCGCTCTGCAAATATTTAGCTATGTTTCTCTGTGAGTCATAGAACTAATCGTCTTATAGATGGACGTCAGTACCCACCATAAATGTCACGCAGGAACTGGTGCGTCAGCGCCGTCATTTTTACTGCCTTCCCTTCCATGAAGAAAGACTTCAACTCCGGTTTGTACTGCTCTGGATATGAACGAGGATCAAGGATGTTGGGTGCTTGGACGATCTGGCCCGTCAACTGTCTTCCGCGGCCCTCAAAGAAAGGATCGTCCCTTGTGATGTGCGCGAGGGTGACTGCAAGGTTCGCGCCGGCAGACTCGCCACCAACTATGAAGCCCTTCGCAAGGTCAAAGTTGAGATTGGAGGCGTTGTTGATAACCTGCGGGAGCCGAGCGGTCAAACGAGGTGGTCTTTCGTAAAACCGGTGAGTACACACCCATTTCAAACCGTCAAGGCAGTCGTTGATTTGGGTTGGATGGGGATTTTCAGGTGCCAGACGATATTCCAACATGGCGATGGCGATGTCGAGCTTGACTGCGACGGTTGTCAAGCAGTATTCGTTCGTGTCGATAGAACCCATGATGAATCCTGGACATCCGGTGTTGAATGTCATGACGTTGAATGAAAATGGGAATACCGACCTCCTCCATGAATGTAATAGTACACTGGGAACGGTCCGCTCGTAGTTGGTGTGACAGTACGCATGACGACTTTCGCCGCCCCATTCCCTACGGAGATGGAATGGTCCTGCGTCTTGTATGTTGATGCTATATCGCTAGGTCAGTTTATCTGGGTCGAGAAGAAGGTTCTGAGATCACAAACCGTCCGGCAAGAGGGCTTTCTGGCGTTCCCTGAACACTGGAAGGAAGTGCTCGCTCAGGAGCTTTCTACCAGCCTCTGGATTGAAGGGGAAGTCGAATTCTGGCATCTGGTCGAAGATTGCCTCATACTGGGGATCGGGAACGCCATAGTGTGCGTAGGGAGAATCGGCCATTGTATGGAAGTGAAAGGGAAGATGCGTGTATACGTCGTTGAGATTCCAGGATAGAATGGGAACTTCTTATATCCCGCAGCTGAGATGTACGGCCGTACAGAACTGTGGTTTCATATGTTGTCTTGGCTCCAATTGACCGAACAAGTTTCGATCATAGACCGATGCTATCTGTATTTCTTGCTGTGTTCAATATGTCCGGCGAGGTCCGACGAGGAACTTTCAAAAGACCGAGGCTGACGAATCCTATAAGTCCGAGATTAATGTGTGTACGGGTGTGAGGTATCTGACCGGTAATTAGCCCGGGTGTGGGGGCGACCTTGCGGCGTCACACTGCTACGAATCGCTGAGTTGTCAACGTGTCTGCATGACCACTGTGGTAGTGTGGTAGAGAGAGGAGGTCCGAGAGGCACTTGCATCCCTACAACGCTTCTCCTCTCGGCACGGAGGCCGCGGCCGATCGATACATCATCTTCAAGGCGCAACGCATTCGTTATATTTACATGTTTCAAACTCAGGCCTCAGGAGTATAGTAGTCGTGTGCAGTACGAGTACTATAAAATTCCGGTCGATATCGGACGGTTGTGCTGCCAAGACAGTGAAGACAAGACTACTGTACATGTGCATGCAGACCAAGCAACCACGCGACACCCTCCCTGAGGTCTTCCTCGAGTTTCTTCGATGCAATCAATTGAGGGGCGGGAAGATGGAAGCCATGAGGCACTCCGGGATATCTAGCACGCGTATATCGAATTCAAAATCAGCTTATTGCAGTGAATGGTTCACCAGCGCGAAAGGACGTACATTGAGATACGAGTCTTCACGCCGGCCTCTCTGATGAGCCGTTCATATAGAATCCCTTCGTCTCTGAGGGGATCTAGTCCCGCAATTTGAAGGTATGTCGGCGGAAGTACCGCTCTGTTCGGATATAGAAGAGGCGAAGCTTCCGGGTCCGTCGGTGGCGCTTGCAATGTCTCCACTGAGCAAAATTGTATTGACGTTCCCAGCTGACGGTGATCAAACTGAGACACATACCGAACATCTCTTTGATCATGGGTCCGTTCACGATCGTCCATTGTCGCCCTTCCGGCATATTGATAGACTGGAGATCATCCCGAAATCTAATGGACAGTACGTACTTAGCGCCATAAGAAGCGAAAAACATTAGAACCAAACCATACGAACTCTTCGGGATAGCCAAGGGGATGAAGGAGCGTTGGAACGGTCAGAATTGATCCTGTAAGGCGTTTTCCTTCAAAGAGCGCGTCTTGTTGGACACGGTGTGCCAACGAGGCAGCAATATTGCCTCCTGCAGACGTGCCGCCCAGGATGAAGCCTTTGGCCAGGTCCATGCCCAAAGTAGGCGCATTCTCGGCCATCTGACCAATGCGGAGTAAAATTCAGCACCTGGACTCGAGGACGAAGGTAGCTCGACACGACGTACCCACTTGAGCCCGTCGTACGCAGAGGTAGGGAAGGGGTGTTCTGGAGCAAGTCGATATTCAAGTAACACAGCTGCCACATGAAATCTGCCAGAGATGATACGCATTCTGTAATCATCGTACTCGATATTTCCGCCAATGAAGCCTAGGAGCGTATTTGATCAAGAAAGAGGGCATGTATGATGAACGAACACCGCTCACCTCCACCGTAGATCCACGCAATGCAGGCGACCGAATCTCTGCCCTTCGGTGCAGGCGTAATCACCCGTATCCGTGACGTTGCCCCATCGTCATGCGGTACCGTGTAGTCCGCGACAGAATATGTGGACGCTGAAGACGGTGAATGACGGTGAGATGTATGCGAAACGTGTCAAACACAAAATCGTACCGTCAGGAAGCTGAGGCTCTAAGTTCTTCTTCCCAGGCTCTATGAATAAGTCCCGGATGGCAGCCCTCACGACCTCTGGATCCTTTGGTACCTCTCTTGCTGGCGCGACAGAAACTATGGCTGCCCATTCTGGATCTGGAGTCGAATATTGAGAGTTGGGCGACATGGAAGAATAGGGCTGTATGAGAGTGAAACAAGTATGCGCTACGGGGGTATTTGAGGCCGCTACGATTGTATTCCGAGTCGGATGAATTTCTTCACCCGTCGCGGAGGCGTCTTCAAGACGTCCCACCGTCACGCAAACGAATGCGAATCATCGGAATATCGACTTCTGACAATGGGATTGAAAGGCTATTGGTCCAGGGAGTGTTTGAATTCGATCAAAGTGACGTTAAACCGAAGCATGGAGAACAATAATGGCATATACCAAATACCAGCACGAAAGACTGCTTGCGCTACTAGCTAGTCACTGTTCGAGAATAGCACGAGCAACACAGGAATACTCTGCAGCTCAAGTTGATGAAAATGATACTGGGTAAAAAATGGGCACACACTTTTGCAGCTTGCTTCACGGTTCACTTGAGGGACATTGTACAGGAAGAGATTGATCCTCGAGGAGAATGAGCGACCCAGAGCACACGTGTAAAGCTCGAGTCATACTGCATGATTAGAAAGAAGATATCAGAGGAAGAGAGACAGCGTGGGGAGGATCAAAAATTGGGCCAAAAGAAGAATGCAGACGATGACGCGTTGGCGAGGCGGTTGTTTGCACTTGTTAGGATCAGAGGCCGTTGCCATATTGAGACGAGCGTCCCGATTGGGAAGAAGACACAGCTGCAGGCCACTGGACGCAGCGCAAGCTTGGGCTGTCTCTCCATCTCATCATGTCTTACCTCGCCCCCATCATCTGCGATAACGGTACTGGATACTCCAAAGTCGGGTGAGTCGTCTCCGCTGCGAGGAAGATTGGCAACGAGCTTACTCTTTTTGCGCAGTTACGCCGGAAACTCGGACCCTTCATTGTAAGTCCAGAGCCATGACCCACATCTCGCTCGCCACCGACGTACATCCCAAATCAGCGTCTTTCCAACTGCCATCGCCACCCGTGGACCTGCCGCACAGAGTACTCGCTCAGGACCTGCAGTACCCTCAAAGCCGGGTCACCTCGCGTCGAAACGTGGAGTAGAAGATCTTGATTTCTTCATCGGCGACGAAGCCCTTGCGAATGCGAAGACTCCTGGATATGGCGTCAACTACCCTATTCGACACGGTCAGATTGAGAACTGGGACTATATGGAGCGATACTGGGAGCAGACGATCTTCAAGTATCTGAGAGCAGAGCCAGAAGACCACTATTTCCTCTTGGTGCGCAGCAAGTAGTCCTACCACCTCCAATACTCCTTAACATTTTGCTCTTACAGACTGAACCTCCCCTCAACCCACCAGAGAACCGAGAGCAAACCGCTGAGATCATGTTCGAGTCCTTCAATATCAAGGGGTTGTACATCGCCGTCCAAGCCGTACTTGCCCTCGCAGCATCCTGGTCCTCCAACCGCGTCACCGATCGTACACTGACCGGTACCGTCATCGACTCTGGCGATGGTGTTACGCACGTTATTCCTTGCGCGGAGGGCTATGTCATTGGTAGCGCCATCAAGCACATACCCATCGCCGGACGCGACATCTCCCAGTTCGTGCTCAATCTAATGCGTGAGCGCGGTGAGATGGCCAATGTCCCTCCTGAGGATCATCTGAAGATTGCGGGGAAGGTCAAGGAAAATTACAGCTATGTTTGCCAGGATATCGTGAAAGAGTTCAGGAAGTACGATGCGGAGCCGTACAAGTTCTTTGAGCGGTATGAGGGGGAAAACACTGTCACTGGTAAAGTGAGTATCTTTTTCGATGTTGTATTCACCTGTGGCTCAATTATATGGCTACTTTCAGGCCTATTCTGTAGATGTCGGCTACGAGCGATTCCTAGCCCCCGAGATCTTCTTCAACCCTGAAATCTACTCATCCGACTTCCTGACCCCTCTACCTGAAATTGTCGATGGCGTCATCCAGCAGTCCCCCATTGACGTCCGTCGTGGCTTGTACAAGGTACGCATTCGTCGCTCTAAGGTGTGCACACGACTTGCTTATGACATTCATGATAGAACATCGTGCTCTCCGGAGGTTCTACCATGTTCCAGCACTTCGGCCAACGCCTCAAGCGCGACTTGAAGCAGATTGTTGATCAGAGGTTGGAAGCGAACGCTGCTGCAAGCGGTAGCCAGCAGAAGGTACGTAGGTGTATCATTGTGGTCCAACATTCCATTGACCGCAATTTCGCAGTCATCTGGTGTCGAGGTTGATGTCATCTCCCACAAACGTCAACGGTACGAGTCCCATCCATTCACGCTTATTAGATTTTTGCTTACAGTACCTCTGTAGCTACGCTGTATGGTTCGGTGGATCTCTCATGGCATCATTAGTACGCCGTCGTCCTCACTGTTTGCGTCCCATAACAATTGACATGCAGCTCCCCAGCCCGAATTTTACAACTTCTGCCACACCAAGGCGCAGTATGACGAGATTGGTCCCAGCATCTGCAGACGATACCAGATTTTCGGTAGCGCGACCTAGAGGAGGAGCGAAGCGCAATAGTAGTGGTTGTTATCATAAGAAAGCCCTTGTATCACTGATCCCATTCCTCACCCTTTCTCTACCTCTTTACCTCTTCCTACTGGAGCGGAGAATATTATCAATGTTCAATTGTACAACCTTACTCCGAGATCTTCACACTGGTATGAGATGTTTCGGCATATCCAATGCGTGGTTAGGCTGCGAGCTCGTGGTAGGGTATTGTAGACTACAGACTCTGACTCGAACTGATATTTGTCAGGTTCGCTTCTGCACTCTGTATTCGTGCATTCGCCTTTCGAAGTGTCGTCAGCTTACGCACACACATAGAAAAGCGGAGGTATACGCACTTCCTTAAGGAGGTCAGCATCAACCTCCGGCAGCGTCTCGATGGGCTCATGATTCCACGGGACGACCTCCCACCTCGTGGGGAGGTTCTGTATGGACAGACACACATCCGACGGAAGGTGATCTCCATACTCCGCATTGAAGCTCTCGCGCCGCTGTCTCTCCTCTGCCAAAACCAGTATGTCAGAAGCGAGCAACACCGTGATACTGGGGAAGAAAGGACACACCTTCCACCATAGCCTCGAGCTGCGAAAGCATGCCCTCTACCACCTTCTCCGCTGCCTCTTTGTACTGCTTCCTTCGACCTAGCTCCAGGAGTAGCTTGCTGTACGAATATTCATATGAGGTGAAGCGGACGTGCAAGTCTTCTATCGCCCCGAGGCTGACGTGCATATCCGCGATGTGTTCCATGCTTTGAGACTGCGAGGGGCATCAGTCGCAGTTTGCACGAGGTAGGGAAAGGCCAGACGTACCTCTACCGTCTCTTGATGTGTGAGCATGTCCTGCATGACGTCTCCGAGTACTTCTAGGTCGTCTAGGGTATCCTTCTGAGTCTTCAGGAGCTGCAATGCTTGCTGTTTGGACGTCAGTAGCTGTTCACTGCACGGGAACGCATTCAATACATGTGTAAGATGTGACAAAAGGCGACTCACACTTACTGCGACGTCTGTATTGAGGACATGTTCTGCTCCAAATCGGAGATGACGCGTGGTAGCTCGTCCGTATCCCTATTCATATCTGCGTTCGTGTAAGAACTGCATTCGTTATTCAAGTCAGAGACGACTACACACCTTCGATTTCCGACGGATCAAAAACCGTCCCAGCCTCGCTCTCGTGCAGTACATCCACAATCTGGTCGTAATGGTGCGCCAAGTTGGTGAGCAAAGTGGCCATATTCGCCGATGCGTCTTCCTGAGATGTCACAACAGCCACTATGGACGGCATGGTGAACTCGGTGGCGACATTCGTCCGTATATCAGTGATCGTCTTCGTGAGGTCTTCAGGATATCGTGAGGTCCGAGACATAATTTTCTGGAAAGGAAACGTTCATTTGCAGACTAATACTATGCGCGAGGGAAGTACGCACGTCCAATGCAACCCTGTCATTCTCAATGGTATCCAACACACCCTCTATCGCTCGCTCGTCCACGAAATCTCGTAGGGTCTTCCACTTCGACCGGTCACTACTTCTCCTATGATGTTTCGGTAGCCCATTTCGTAGTACGTTCCGTAGCGTCTCTGTCGGACTCTGGCCAGGAAAAGGATCATCTTGGGGTGGTTTTGGCTCTCCGTTGGGCTGGTCCACTTCGTCGTCTGTCCCGGGTTGGCTACCGAATAGCGAGGAGTCTGAAGATGCAACGTGAAAGCTTGGTGGGACGACTTGCGAACCGAGAGATTCGAGAATGGAGTCCAGCGCGTCGACTCGCGAGTTGCGCATAGTATCCCATTCCTGATAGCACCCCGTCAGCTATGGAGAAAGAGAAAAATCGTACATAGTCCTACTCACATCCGTTTGCTTCTCCAGCCGAGCCCGCTTCTCCTCGATGCTCTTCGCGACCGCTGCTGCAAGCTGCAAAAGGCCATGACATGAGCTCAATGCCTCCATGGCAGAGCACAGTGTTCACACACCTTCAGTTGCTCCACGACAGCATCTGTAACCCACTTCAGCTTCGCATCCAACGCCATGAGGTCTATGGACGTCTGTGCGGATTCGGAGGACACTGTCCTAGCCCGCGTACACAGCTGTTCGCCCTGCTGCAGGGCTTTCTTGGATTGTAGGACGAGGGAGACGAGGTGGGGTTGTTCTGTCTTAATATTTCCGTCAGCAGGGGTCGCTGCCATGAGAGGAGGTAATCGCAAGGTACGAGAAGCAGGGATATATTGAAGTGTGGCAAACCAGGTGGTAGGGTGTGGCAGGATGCATATGCACGCAAGCGCTGGCTGCCACAGAGCGAGAAGCTTGTGCTCGATAACTTAGACCACAACCCCCACCATCTGTTATGGACATCTACTGCCGCGGAAGATGGCTATGTTCATGATCTCTTCTCAGAAATTTCGTATTCTACGCGATTCGTCACCCTGCTTTCGCATCGCGGCGCGGAGGTACACCAGCAAGGATTTGAAGGTAAGTATGTGCCCAACGAAATTCTGCGCTGCGACCGTCTCAATCACGCTTCTTCTCCTCCTACTTTCATGCCTACGCATGAAAGCTTTCTCAGTCTGCTTCTGTAGCTGCTTCCGAGTCCGTGCCATCGTCAATCCAACAACCCACTCAAGAATTGAAAGGAAAGAAGATGACAATCGCTGAGCGGGACGCTGCCCTAATGAATGTTTGGAAGGACCGCGAGGGCAGCCTAGCGAATGCTGAGTTGGAAGATGGACAGCTGGATACGGGGTATCGCAGGAATGTGGTGAGCTCTGTCTTTGAACGCACATCGAATACAGCGTTCATAGTGGTCCGTAGAAAGCGAATATCTTCCGTCTAATCTGACTGAAAGATAGCACTAATACATCTATGTATGTCTTTTCGTACTGTAATGAAGTCTTTCGCCGTCTGTCTCTCGACCGTAACTTCAGGCCGTCGAATGGCCTGGGCCCTGCATAATCATTTCCTCCATATTCCCTCTCGCGCCTCGTCACGTTGTGACACCACGCGTCGCGTGCTCTTTCACTTCTCATTTTTTCCTCACTTCTTCCGGCCTCGCTCTCTCTGCTACCATCCACTTGCCAGCAAAGCATGTCTCAATCAACTTCAATTCCCTCTTCTCTATCTTCTGAAAATCCTCTCAAGTACAAACTCCTCACACATGAAGATTCCCCGTACTGGGAGCGCTATGCGGCACAACGCACCCGCGACGAAAAACGCCTGCAGGCCCAAGAAGATTCGCAAAGTATTTACGACATGCGGAGCGAAGAGTTGACTGAGCAAGTGGAGAAGGGCGTTGCTGCCATCCTAGCCGGGACGAAGCTCAGTGGAGACCAGCAGAAGATAGTCGCAGACGCAGTCATCAATTTCGAGTCCAGCGCAGAAGACGACGAAAGCGGTGTGAGTGATATTGTGTTTCTCTCTGGGTTTCGCATATCAATTGAGCTCTATTTGTGCAGATAACGGACGCCACGGTGTTCTCTCGCATTTTCTCGCCTACAAAGCCTTCTGTGGTCGAAGTCCTCCACCGATACATCTTCGAGCTTGGCCGAGGATACAATATCCGCATGTTCTACCGCGCATACGACCCTCTCCCGGCCTCGGATCTCAAAGTTCCCAACTTCCGCGGCGAGAGTCTTACCCAGCGAAACGGGTGGATGCCGATCCTGGAGGCTCACCCAGCCGATGATGATTATGCCGACGACATTTTCAAGTGGAAGCTCTCGTCCACGGACGTCCGCAAGCTTCATGCAATTCTCTTCGGCCCGTCAACTCAGTCCAATGCTCCGGGAACTTTAGTGACCTACACGGACACTCTGAGGCTGCTCATGGCTGCCGCTAGATTCCCGTTCCGTTTGGAGGATCCGAACCATCAGAAGTCAGGAGACTGGAGGGATGAGAAGTTCTCGGACGGCCAGATGTTCGAGTGCGGATCTGAGGCTCGATGGAGAGTGGACCACTTGTACAAGAAGATCGGAGATCGAATCAGAGAGACGTGTAGATAAGCTGCAGTCTATCTAGATACTACTTCTGTAGCGTACCATAACGGTGAGTGAAATGTGGTGATGGCTTGAGTCATCTTACTCACTATTCTGTGCTGCTCTGCAGAATAAGACGAACCTTCTAGGACTTTCTTCCTCTTGCTGTGACCTTTGAGCATATAAATAGTAGCGCCCGGGAGTCAATGCACGCCACAGTTCTACTGACTCCATCAGTGACTCGAAATCCACCATCAGTACAAGAAGACAGTTTTCGAGTCTCATTATGCAGTTGTTCATTCTGTAACATCTTTCCTCGCAATGTCCAATCCATCCCTCGAAGTGGTCGAGCTCAAAACCGCCCTACGAGAATGTCTTTTGCAAGCCGAGACTCTCAAGTCTCGAGTATCCGACCTGGACTGGCCTGCAGGTGGTAGCGGAATGTGAGTGTGAAGCTAGCAGGCAACAAGGTCGTTACCTGACCTGTTGTGTTCTTTAGCAGCACGCAAAAACGGCAAGCAGATCGGCTCGAGGTAAGCCTCGTTCGTTACTTTCGTCTCAGCCCCGCGTACTAAACCTGTCATTAGCTTACACGACTCGAAGACCTTCTGGCTTTCACGACCACACATCTCCGCACAATGAGGAACTCTTATTGCGCTGTCAATCGCCTCCCTACCGAGCTGCTGGCGCATATCTTCAAGTTCATGCACCCAGACTCCAGCACAAGCACCGCGTTCCCGAAACACTACCGTCCTGTCCCGTACCACGATAGTATCAAACTGGCCACAGTCCTGTCCAGAGTCTGCCGCTACTGGCGGGATACGTTGAAGTTGCACCCGTCCACTTGGACCACTCTCGTCTTTTGGCCGAGGAAGAACAGGAAGGAGCTTCACGATGGTCTCACGAGTCGTTTCCTCTTCAAATCTGGTGCAGTACCCATCACTGTCTACACCATGACTTTCCACGGCATTGCTTGCATTGGTCAGCAACTTCATCGTCTACGGCATCTCTTTCTCTCCCTTCCCACGTCAGATTGGACCGAGACCGTGGCTACAGCATTGGCTAGTTCTGCGCCGCTGCTGGAATGGCTTGAGTGCCGCGCAGACCACTGCACCGACGATCTGTCTCTTGATCGTCGTCCCCATCTTCCGCTCCTGTTCAGCGGGAATACCCCTCGCTTGCGCAAATTGCGCCTTCACGGCTTCGAATCCTGGGATCACAGACAGTTTCACGAGGTGACGCATGTCAGTATAACAGGTTGCACTTGGCTTGAGCGGGGAGCTGCAAGAGGCACACAGGAGTTCCTGGACCGGCTTAGGATGCTGAACGGGATTGAAGAACTTTATCTCGCATCCTTGTATCCATGGACAACGTGGTGGAATGTCGACCATTCGCAGGTACAAGGAGGGCCAATCTTCTATCCGAACTTGCGTCACCTGTCCGTGACTGACTGTTCCTTGGAACAGCTCGTCTGGATGTTCACATACGTGCACATCCCGGTCGGTGTCTCGCTCAATATCTCCGTCCTACGCGATGCAGATCGGCCGTACAGTATTTTCTCGGAGAACGTTGCCCGCTTCGAGAACTTGCAAGGGCTTCAGTCCATGAAGATTGTCGAAGGCCATTACCTGACTGCGTCAGGTCCTCACGGTTCGCTGGTCCTCAATCTTAGCTCAAAATCGCGGCTCAATCCTGGAGCCTTCCTCTCCGGCTTCCCATTTACCCCCACACTCCAAGAGCTCTGCATAGAGGGCTCCCTCATCGGCATCTGGTATGATCCTTTCGCGTCCCTGGTATCGCTGCGGAGCCTCCATCTCCGTCCTCGCTACATGAGCCATTTGACGTCCGGCAAAGAGAGTAACATCATCCGCGCCCTCATCTCTACCACCGTCGCTAACTCGCAGCCCGGACGAGTCCCTTGCGGGCAGCTTTCGGAGCTGCGGGTTGATGTAGACTTCGGACTGTCGTACACAGATCCTGGGTCTTTTTTGTACGATGTCCTCCTCATGGTAGAACGCCGAGCGGTACATAAAGTGCCTCTCCGTCGCCTTCGAGTGATGCCGTATGAACGCAAGCATGAGCTTGCGCCAGGAGATATACCGGCTAGGGACGCTATGGTAAAAGCTCTGCAGGCAAACGTCGAGTGCGTAGAGTTGGAGCAGGGGTAATGTCTTCGCAAGCTAAATGTTTCGGTATGGTACGGTTTCGCGGTTCTAATTCTCTCAGTAGATGCTGTATTCCATTCAAATTTGTCTTTGTCTTCCTCTGATCTGTTGTGACACCCTTGGGCAAAATATAACTAGCATACTTACTTACATGTCGTGATGCGCGAGGATTAGTCTCCGTTGCTGACTATAACGACGAATGATGATAGTCGATCACTCGAAGCTCTGGAAATTCCGGACCGAACGCCGCCGGTCTTGTACGCCCGCGCTCAATTTCTTTCGCTGTACAGCCTGTACTGTCACTACTGTCACCTACTGTCACTCTATCAGCATCAACCATGTTCAATCGGATTCAATGGACCTCAGGCCTCACCTCACATCGTCAATCTCCTCGTGCACTTCTCGGGACATTCCACCAATGCGATGAGGGCCCCTCCTCTTCAGATCCAACTCGTGTCCGCTCAACTCCAAGTTGACCACGAAACGCAAGTCTCTGTCGTCTGTGAGTCCCTGTCCATCCTAATCATCGGGGGAGACTGGACTCATCTCCTGTTTGCGTAGCACACAGATTGAGTACCACGAAGAATGCAGCCGGCACATCTAAGCGTCGCCACAGTTGAGACGATCATTCAAAAATGTCGCTCTCACGCAGAAGAGTTGCTGGCTGGTCTATCTGAATTGGATTGGATGGGTTATGGAACACAATGGTGCGTAGTATGCTCTGTTGATGTATATTCATTCTTTGACCATATTGTACTCTATGCAGCTCGATCCGCGCAAGTGGCCTACCGGGAGTAAGTCGAGCTTGACCTCGTGGGTAGCTGTGCGACTCATCATCACATCATTCGTTTCCAGTTGGCCGAGTTAACGGATGTTGTGTGGCACGCGTTCGCCATTGCGCAAACCATCCAAAATTCGGAGTGCCACGTCAACCGTCTGCCAATGGAGGTGCTGGCCCACGTCTTCAGCTTCACCCCGGCAGGTTTCGAGTCTGGAGATGAATTCCCAGCACGAGAGATCTATCTTCCCCAGAATGATAGTCTTCTCGCCTTTTTCCAGCTGCGGCACGTTTGCCGCTACTGGAAACAGACCTTAGATCAGAACCCTCAGGTTTTCGCATCTATTGTGGTTGACAGTGGTAGCTGGCGCGAGGACGGGTCTGAGAGTTCGCTCCTGGGCCACAGGCTATCTCTACTCCAGTCCCAGCCCTTCACTTTCTACACCTCCAAACCTCTGAGCATCCAAGCCGTGGTCAGCGAATCTCATCGCCTGCGAGGGGTCTACGTCGACGTCCCCTGGTCCCTCGACGACAGAGTCGAAAGTTATTTGTCGGTCTTTAAGGACCTCGCAGACCCTGCCCCTCAGCTCGAATGGATGGACTTGAAGATTCGACATGGCGGTTTCCGTGAGAAACAGTTTGTGCTCCCTCTCGTGTTCGCTGGAAATTTGCCACGGCTTCGCAAACTGCGACTTTCTGGATTTCTCTCATGCGACGCCAACCTTTTTGGTAGTCTGACTCATCTCAGTTTATCCGGATACGCACTGGAAGAGAGTGTTCCCCGGAGGCCCCAGCATTTCATTGATATGTTGCGGGCTTCTCCAATGCTTGAAGAATTATACCTCCAACAACTCGATCCCTGGTGGTCACCTTGGAATGACATTTCAAGCCGCCCAAATACTGAAGGCAGCATCGTCTGCCTCCCCAAGCTGGTCCGCGTGGTAGCTCGGTACTGCAGCATCTCACAGATGACTTCAATTTTTGCCTATCTGCGTATCATCGCCGGTGTCTCGCTTTCTATCACGGAGCTCACCCCCAACCAAGACCAGACCATATTCGATATATTCTCTGAACATCCAGAGCATTTCGAGAACTTGAATGGCCTCACTAGTCTTCGGATGGAACTCGGAAGCTCCGGGCAGTTGTCTGGCAAAGGATCATCGGGCAGCTTCGCTGTTGGACTTGCCCGGCATGCAGCACGGTTTCGCTTCGCTCCGTTCCCGTTTTACTCCACCATTCGAGAGCTGAAGCTCGTCGCATTCGATTACTGGGGGGGATATGAGGTTGATTGGTACACTGTCTTCAGTGCCATGACAGCTTTACAGAAGCTGGAGATCACTTCGCCGAACACTGGACTCGAAACAGACATAATTCGATTGCTCTTGTGGACCTCCGCGATATCTACATCCCCTATATTTTGCCCACAACTGCGCGAGATCGCCGTGTACCAGGACAAGCAGCTTATATACGGACGGAGCAGCTGGCTTCACGATCTCCTACTATGCGCAGAGCATCGCTCCAGACGTGGTCACCCTCTCTCCGTCGTACGTGTGGGACCACATGAGCAGAAGCCGCTCTCAACGAAAGAGGCCGATCTTCCGCTGAGGAGGATAATTCTGGAGACACTCGGAGCATATGTCGAGACGGTAGAGGTTACTCAAGGCTGATCAGGGCTTCAACAGCTCGTCACTCGTCACCGTGACGTATCATACCATGGAGTACGCGTCGAAATTTAGGCAGGGCTGCTATAGTAAGGCTATCGTGTAATATTTCCGTCGTCGTTATGGCAGCTTGTTACTTTTTGCTTCACATCATGCTCCCATCTGACTCGGAGCGAATCTGTCTCTCAACCGATATGGAGATTTGACTCGAATGGAATTCGCTGCATGGTCATCGCGAGGCCGGCAAATGACTTGGCGCTTTACGCCACAATGGGACTTCGTCTTGACTTCCGTTGTGTTTCGGTGAGGATCCAATGTTTCTTACTCAAGGGTTCCACTGACACGCTCTCCCTCTACTATCAGCTAATCGCTCGCGACTTGCAGTCAAATCCAGTAGTGGACGCCAGCAAGATCATCTTCTCCCAGCTCGTTCCATTCTTCGAGTAGTCTGATACTGCTAGAGACGTTGATCCTTCAAAGTCTTCAAGGCCATTGCGACGAACGCAAGAGAATGGTAGCCGTGCCAGGCCTGCCGTTCGGCGGGACTGTATCAGATATACACGACCTCGTCAACACATGCCATGCACATGCGGAGGCTCTGTTCGCTGGCATGTCTAAGCTAGATTGGTTAGGATATGGGACTCATAGGTACGTGTTTCCATCCATTTGAGTTCAGTTCAATGCATCCTGAAATCCTGTACAACTGTAGTCCCGTACAATATACCAATTTGCCAGCAGTGAGTTTTGCGTCGATGACGAAGTTGAGTCAGTCTCAGCTCATCAAGTATTCGACAGCTCTCGGACGTGGCCGATATACTGCAGCACACTCTTGCCATCATTCGCACCATTCAAAACGCCGAATGCCCTGTCAACCGTCTACCGGTAGAAGTGCTCGGAAACGTGTTCCATTTCACTCCGATAGGGTACGACCTGGGCGACTCGTTCCCACTCCAGGATAGACCGGATGAGTACGTTTGCAACCCGTACAATTACCTTGCGCTGCAGCATGTATGTCGGTACTGGCGTCGTACACTGGATCTTCAGCCTGCCGCTTCATCGACAATCCTTCTCCAAAAACGCTACTACCGCGACAAAGGACCGAGCGCCGCCCTAGTGGACCACTGGCTGGAAAGATCCAACACTGTCCCCTTCACTGTCTACATTTCAGTGCTTCGACATTTTGAGGTCATCGCCAAACAGTCTGGTCGCCTCAAACGCTTGCACGTCTATTTAAACCGTGACAAGAGCAATGCGCACATCCTGGCGGAATTCCGAAAGCTAGATCAGCCCGCACCGTTACTGGAGTCGCTTGAAATTGACATTGCCGATGACGATTCCTCCAACCTTCCGCTTCTTTTTGGCGGAGACATTTCTAGACTGCGCAAAGTGCGGTTGGCTGGAATCATGTCGTGGCAGGTCAATCAGTTCCGAGGTTTGACGCATCTCTGGTTGGAAGGCTTCCTCTATGAGCACTCGGAGGAGTTATCAGTGGAACCTTTTCAGCATCTCATGGACACGCTGCGAGACTGCCCGGATCTCGAGGAGTTCCACTTGGAGTGTCCACATCCTTGGATTCCGGACTGGACCGAAGCAAACGATGATAGACCCCAGATTGTTGGCGATGTCTTGAACCTACGCAAGCTACACCAGTTAGCGCTTCGCTCGCCGATCACTCTATCACAAGCTCGTTCGTTATTTCAGTACCTCCACATACCACCGGGGGCAGTCGTTTCTATTGTTGGACCGGACATATACTTGCACCAGCATGTATATCAGATAATCTCCGAACATCCCGAGCACTTTGACAACCTCGACGGGCCCTTGACAGTGACCGTCCAAGCAGATGAATACTGCGCCATCACCATCGAGGGACCATCTGGAAGGCTCTTCATCTCCCCTTCCTCCAGAATACAATCGGATAGTTTCAGCGCGTTCAATCATATACAGACTTTTCCATTCCGCGCTCGGGTTCAGGAGTTGGTGGTCATAGGGAGTCCTGATCCCGAGGAAACCGTCTTCACAATAAACTGGCGCCAAGTTCTCGCATCTCTCCCTTCGTTGGCAAAGCTTCATATCCTTGATTCCGAAGGGATGTACAACAGCGATGTTCTTCGTATACTGATGTTTGTACCCATCACTGCATCTGCTATGCCGAACGAGGTCAGCCTGCCTTGTCCATTGCTTCGGGACTTCCGTGTATCGCAAGACGTCAAGCTCGAATACGATGATCCACGCTCTTTTCTCTACGACCTCCTGGCATGTGCAGCTTATCGTCACAAGCATGGCCAGCCACTTCGTATCGTCAAGGTGGAGCCGTACCGAGAATCTGCCCTAGAAACAGCACAGGACAATGTCCCTGCTAGGATGTGCATGCTGGGAGCCCTTGGATCGTACATCGAGAGCGTCGAGTTTGTCCAAGGTTGAAGAATGCTGTATTCATAATGTAGGACGGTGACTGGTATGAACTCATTTTCCTAGCAGCGCCCCATTCGTTCAATAAGAGAAGAAGCCCTGAGAATCGATTGAGTTAATCATTTTTGTACGAACAGCTGGCCGTGAGTATGACACGTACACTTCGTGGTGTCGCTATGGCAAAAGACTCGGAGATCGCTGCAGCGCCAGCTGCGCCACTGTGGAGTGGATAGTGGTCGTTGACCCATTGGCCGTGATGAGCCCGAAGCAGAACCACCTAGAACCGCTCAAACATTGTGATATATCCTGGTCATTTCGCTGCGTTTAGCATCGCAGATGAGAGACATTTATACAGAGGAAGAGGAAACTGTGAATCACAAGCTTGCCACAGGACCTTCCTAAGCGGGACTTGCACCGGAGGACGGAGGCAGATGGGGACCGCCGGTACCGCCGGGCGATCACGGGTATGACGACAGAAATGGGAAGGCGCCCGAGAGAGCATGGGACGAGGAGTGACGTCATCACATGGCCTGTGGCTCAGAGAGGAGTTACACCCGCCTCCTCAAAACCCAGGCAAACCTCCCGACATTCGCTCTACATCCCCCTGAGCATCCTCTTAGATACCATCACCATCCTCCCCGTATATCCTCCAACAACATGTACTCCCTTGCATCCCGCACAGCGATCAAACGCTCCTCAGCAGCGGTCGCGTCCACGAGCAGGTCGTTCGCACCAGTGGCGGTCGCCGCACCGAGGTATTACTCCAGCACCGTGCATGGCAACGACCCGGAGGTATGCAATGCCATCCACGTCCGAGTCATCGTGGGTGATGCTGACATAGGCAATCGTTAGGTTCTTGAGCAAGAGAAGCAACGAAACTTGCGAAATGAGCAACACAAAACATCGACGCCCGTACGGAACGCTCCAGGCTGGAACGAATACCTGGCCAGCGCGTCGGAGGCTGCTATCAAGGTGAGCATGCGGTTGTGCACTCTCGCATCGACCACAGCTCTGACAGCGCTTCCAGGCCGACCGAGGAGACACCGAGCCTCACGAGCTCGCCGAGCACACGGTCAAGCACATGAAGGAGAGGCACCACACCGTCGAGACCACCACCACTACGCCCGGAGAGGGATCGTCCAGCAAGTCGGAGACCGTCAACGGTACGCGTGCCTGAGGCGCTTTTCCTTTCTTCTGCTGCTGGTATGTACGAACATTTGCTGAACGGTCCTCGGTGTCCTGATTTTAGAAGAGCGGGTCGATGCGCGCGAGGCGTCGTATGAAAAGGACGAGGTCGGCGGCCCATTGAAGAAAGGCGGGGTAGGCGCAAGCGCATAGGGTATGGCGAGCGCGTCGTGGACGTTTGTTCGTTCGTTTTGTCCTCCTTCGTCGTGCTTCCCGTATTCGAAGTCGAATGTTGAATCCCGCTCCCCGTATTCCAATCAATCTGTGTATTCATAGCTCCTCATCGCCCTTTCTAGTCAAGCTGCAATTGTAACTTTATTCCAACCTCGATGGCAATGCCATTAGAACGATCCAGATCGCAAACTGCAGTAAGACGAAGCCGCCGTCGAAGCGTACACGACGTACGCATAAGAACATATGAGCAATCCATTCCCAGCACCGTTCCTGCAGTCCAGACCCGTCCCTTCCCAACTAGTTTCCCTCCTTCCCGCAGATCTTCCCGATACAACGGTGCCCTCCGTCCCGGTCTGATCCTGGTCCAGCACATATACGGGCTAATCATAAACTTGTCTTCGCCACTTAGACATACATGATCGCATGCGGCATGGGTGTGGTACGGACAATGTTGCTTAGTGGCCTGCGAGTCCATGGAGCGGCGACGGACGGGTACCACGACTGATAGAGATCGTGGAACCATGGCATGAAAAGTCGGGAGTTCACATCCGAGCTTGCACACAGAAGCAGCGAGCCCTAAGAAGCGTATCCGGCGTTCGACCTTAAGCCTTATCGCAGCTTGAGCCTTGAGCGTCGTCACGTATTCTGGTTATCTCCAGCATTGGGATGCGAGCTGCTGGATGCTGGGTTCTGCGTGGGGTCGTGCCGCGAGAAGGGCAGTTCGGAGAGCGAGTCGAAGGGGTACATGCGCTTAAGGTGGCGGTATTTGCGGAGGGAGTAGAGGGCGAGGGTTTCTGGTCACACGACGGGTGGTCAGGACGTGGAGCGCAGAGCAAGATCGAAAAGAAGTAGAAATGCAACAACAGTGGAGCAGTCTGAGATGTAGGGGAAATGGGGTTGTATCATAACTGAAAGAACGAACTCACCATTCCGGATGTACTCCCCCATCTTGATAGCCTTCTCAATCTCCTCCTCGTCCTTCAAGTCCTTATTCTCTAACAAAACCCAAACGCACAACCACAGTAAGCACCTGCTCACAGCTTCCAAACCGACACTTCACTCACTCTCAAACAGCCCTCTCAACTTCCTATGAAAATTGTACCCAGGGTCCGGGTAGTCGCGTCCCAAGCGATGCAGCTCTTTGTACAGCGCGAGGACGCGCAAACGCGCCGGGTTTGGGTGCGAGGCTTGGTGGAGAGCGAGTGTTGACATCATCGCAGCGTTGCGGTCGTGAGTAAGGAGCGGAAGGAGGGAAGACGGCTTGAAGACGGAAAGGACGAGGAGGAGGGTTGTGAGGGGGAAGGGAAGGCTAAGCGGTTGTCTCGGGCTGGTTCTCGGAATTAGCCGATTGGGGTCGCGGGCGGCGTGCATTTCATCCTTCTCGTTGTTCTACGAAGCTCGGTGAAGAGAGGTCTGACTTTGTTGCTTGAGCTGTTCAGCTATAGCATATTCATTGCTCGCAACATGCTCGTCGTACATATCTCGACCTCAACAAATACAGATCACCACACCATGCTACTCCCATGCCGGCCAGTGACCCAAATGCATATCCTCGTTCAATTCTGAAGGAATATCCACTTTCAAATCCTTGGCATCCATGTCAAGTGAGCCCACATACGCCTCCAAAGCCTCCACCATAGACCTCGGCCATTCCACTCCATCCCACGGAGCTGTCATTCGCAGCTCGCGCAAAGGGACCTGGCTGGCATGACGCATCTCGACGCAGTGCAGAAGGTCGTAGTAGGACGAAGTCCGCACGTTGGAGGACATCTCGCCGTCTGCAATGATCCACAGAGTCTCCAGGGACGGACACAGGACTTGTCTCGTCGGGAATTGCGGAGGCGAAGACTGTCGCGAGAGGGCTTGAAGCATAAATTTGGTGACGACGTTCTCCAACGTCAATTTCCGCAGCGACGGGAGCGCGAAGAAGAACGCGAACCAGTCCGGTTGGGGTTGTTCGGGACTCTGCAGCCACACCTCCCGCAGAGTAGAGGCGAACGGCAGGCGAGCGATGTCGGAGAAGTTGAGGAACTTGATCGGCCAGTTGTAGAAGGTGCTGATGCGCATTGAACCGGACGGTCCGAATGCTAGAGCGGCGCAGGACGCTCGGGTGATCAGAGTATGGATGTCGGTGAGGTTTTGGAGACGAAATGCGTCGGTGAGGAACCCGAGAACGATCTCGTCGCTGGATTCGCCCGAAAGACTCGCCCGGTGGACGCTGAGAGATGCGTTTGGCGGGATGAGGAGGTGGGAGAGGAGGCACATGCACTGGGACACCGTGCTGTCCCCCAGTGAGAGTCGACGTAGCCTCGTCAGCTCTACCGCATCTAGCAATGGCTCGTCCCACTCGGAAGCGGGAATCCACGGATCGAGGAGCGATAGATAGAGCTCCTCGACGGTAGGACAGTCGCGGATGAGGGATAGCAGGTCCTGAAATCCGTCCGGTATAGCCCAATCGCATGGCCATCCTTGAACGCAGAGGTGGGTGAGGTGTTTGAACTGATTCTCGTTCCACGACGTGAACCCACTCATCCTGAGCTTCCGCAATGCCGGGATATCGCCTGCAAACAGCTTCGGCAGTTGAGATTCTGGACCTTCAATCTGCTCCAGACCGTCCGGAGATGCAATCCGACAGTTCAAGGACTCCAAAAGTGGGGCACTGCCAGAGAGTGCACGGAAAGCATCCTGAACCAACGGAGTCCAGGACTCATCTAGCTGGATCTGAAGAGATCGCAGCCGGGAAGAGTGCTCAGCTATGATGCCCAAACCAGAAGACGTTGCCGTCCATACGTCGACGGGGTGAGGAACCGATCTAGTGAGATATAGATCGACAAATTTATCGTTGGCCGTCATATTGTCATCGTGCAGGATGACTGGGGTCCAATAGGAGGGTGAAGATAGAAGGATCTGCCGCCAGTGGCGACACACCTGCGAGGGAATGACGTAGTCATGCACGCTTTGAGATTCAACGTCGGGAAAGTCTGTCCTGTAGAACGTGTGGCTGGAAGTTGCTTCCTGGGGTAGATACGCGAAGATTTTGGCCAGTATTTCGGTCGGCAAACGGTGAATTGCGGCGCCTGCGTTCTCCGCAGTTCGGATGATGGAAACTACGGAGGATAGCAGATCGCAAAGATGAGGTAGCTAATGACGTTGTTAGCTCTACGAGACTCGAATGTGTGTACGACACGTGCTCACAGAGGGAAAGTCAGAATATTTCAACGCCCTGTGGGATTCGACATCGTCAACCAAGATTATGATGTGATCGACTATGAGGACTCACGTTCCATATGATGGACCATATTCAAACCAATCAAGACCCGAGACACAACTGAACATCTTTTCCGCCTGCACCACGCACGAAGCGACGACCGACTCGAATTCCGCTTTGGAGTGCATCGAGATGAAACCGATCTTCGAACCACCCTGTGAAAGGCTATTTTCCAATGAGAAATCGCCCTTGCGAAACGCAGGCCACTCACTGCGTGCAAATTGTCTTCGATGAGCTAGGCTTTTCTGAGCCGTGCTGTAAGCGACCAAGAGAGGATGTGGACGCCCCATCGTCCGGAGGGTATCATCGTAGCCATGTGAGGGCGGTGTCGGCGTCACTAGATGCACTGGATGGGCAGCTGAGTTCTACAACTTGAACGAGGCAACCCTAATATGACCTGCCAAACGGTCCGTTATCATCCCGATTCGAGGATTGCAACATTTACCTGAGCTTGCGCCTCTTATTTGTATCTTCTCATTTGATTGGTACAACACGAAGACCGTCGTAGTCCAGTCTTGTTGCGTTTTGATGGTGAAAGCGACGCGAATACCGCAGAGAGAGATGCTGAAAGTGAAAGAGAAGGGCAAATGCACGCGGCGCGCGCGCTGACGCCGGTGCCGACCGCTTCCGAACCTCCGGCCGTGCCGGCATGGCGGTCGCGCTACAGGCTGGACGTTCAAGTTGTTCTTCTCTCACACCGGTCACCTCGACATTGCCTCGACATAATCTTGACATCCGTCGCACAGCGTCGCACATACGTGCATTCTGCATGGTCCCAGATGCAAATGGTAGCGACCCACTGTATTCCGATCAAAATAACGACCCACCAGGTATTCCGAACTAATCTCATTATTCTCGACGAGTTCACCGATAAACTTACACTGTACAGTAACAGGATGAACATCAATTGTCCAGATACTCTCATCTCGACGACCCACTAGACATTCCGATCAACAATACATCGAATGGATCGCGGGGCTCATTCGCCCGTCTTGATCTGTCTTGATGGCTTGTGGGCCGTGGCTACGCCAGCCAAAATCCTATTCAACGCGCGACGCCATCGCGGCTTTTACAGCTGCGCAGCAACGCCGTGTACTGTAAGGCGCATAACCATCCATTCGACCTATGAACTCACGTTTCCCACTCTACCTTACGCTTCAGCGACATCCTATGCTCCGAAATCATACACATTTCAAGGTACTTCCCTCTGCAGATCCGCTGAGCGTTCGATGGGAAGTTACGGCCTCACCTTGACACAAACTCCTGGTCAATCGTACGGTTTCCATCAGTCTCAAGTTCCAACGATCCACTCTAGTCCGATCAAAAACAAAGAGAATGCTTTCGCGAAGAATGACACGTCTTCACGGCTTCACTGCCGCACCTCGTCGTGGCATACTACGATCTGGCTGTAAGTCGATAGATGCATCTGATATTCGTACCTCGGTAACGATTTGCACACAGCTGGTATATGGACCAAGAAAGCGCCTTCATATCGCTGTATCAGCATATAAAAGCTCAATATCGAACTCCAGTTAGGAGCGCGATCCCAAGGCTTGAAATACTCTTGCTCGTCTCGCTTTCAAACAGCTTCCCCATGTCTCACAACGCGCAATATTCCGTCCCAGATCCAGAATGGGCTACTATAGTTGCCGCCACGCCTGAAGATGCACATGAACTCACCGCTGATGACCCAGAGGCACTTAGGGCTACCATTCGGGAGGTCTTCATTGGACCGGGGAAGAGACACCTCGAACCTCAGCTCCCTGAAGGTATGGGTTTGTACTCTTCTTGGTGTGGTCAGCATCGGTTGACCATCCTTTCCCGTGTCTAGCGAACACATACTCAGTCGAAACCTCGAATGTGCCACATGCTGACGGTACAATGTCACGGATTCGAGTAATCAGTCCTTTGCCGAAGAGTGTAGAATCGCCGGTTGGTTGCATTGTATGGATTCACGGCGGAGGTGAGTAGTATTCCATCATCATCCCCGTCGCCATTTGTAACCATTCCATCTCAGCGTTCGTTGGTGGAAACTTTGAGTTCGATGACTACAGAATGTGAATCATCTCCCACAAATCCCGACTGGCGGCTGTGTTGTTAGAATATCGACTCGCTCCCGAACACAGCTTCCCCATTTCTCACCACGATGCATATGACGGAATCAAATGGGTACGTCCTGTCCTATGTTTTCCTTTCATTTCAAGCTCGGGACATGCAATTGACCATTTCCATCTACTGCTTATTCAGATCGCCGACAATGCGCGCGACCACGGCATAGACTTGACTAGAGGCTTCATTCTGGGCGGCTCGTCTGCCGGAGGCAATATCGCTGCCTCGTTGGCACACCGTGTCCAAAATGACGCTTTCTTTGAAGGAAGACGTCTTACTGGTTCGATACTGGTTGTTCCTCCCGTCATTCATCCTCATGGGTATCCCGCCGAGTACGTTTGCATCCAGCCCATTCAACATCGCGCTTATACTTGTCATTCGTTAGATTTCGAGATGAATTGCAATCCATCAATATGCCGGAAGGCTCGCAATGGACGGTTTGGGACCGCAGGATGACCATAGAGATGTTCGGTACTGTGTTTTGTCTTAGTATTGAAGGCTTGTCGCTCATTTCAGTCACGTCTTTCCAGAGGACACATTGAAAGCACCGGCGACCGATCCTGAAGCTTCGGCTCTGCTTTATCCCAACAGATCAGTACTTCCGCCAACATACCTTCTGATCGCAGGATTGGATGTTCTGAGAGATGAAGGGATCCTCTATGAGCGGCTGATCAGGGAGGCTGGGGTGAAGACCCGTCTTACGATGTACGTGCTTTCATGTCCATGTCAATTGAGACCGACAAGCTGACCATAGACTCCATGTACGTATCGCAGATACCCTGGTGTGCCTCACGGGTTCCATCTTCATGCTCCTCAGTTGAGTGCGTCGAAGAAGTTCGAGCAAGATCTCCAAGACGGTGTTGCGTGGTTGCTCAGTCTGCAAGAACCCAAGTAGTTCCTGTCTCGCGGTAGTCTCGCGTACTCTGCCGTTGCTGTCATAAGAATGATTCACAATAATATTGCACATTCAGGACCCTGATCGACCGAGGCCTTTGACTGTTACGACGGGTACAAGCAAGAGCACCTCTGGCACTCAACCATCACCCACCGGCACTTAGTTCTCAATATTCATGTATTCTCGGTGATATCGGTTTACTGCGCGGTATTCTCTCTATGCACTTCTGTGCAGCGTCTCGTCTTCAAAAAGTTTCTCCCCTACCGCGTCGTATCCTACTCCACGCAAGTTCCAAGGCACCTGCTTATCGAACCTCTGGACGTTCCCGCTCTGATCCATCGCCCTGCTGATGACTTTTCCCCCAGTCCCATTCGCACGCATGCTTCCCACTCCGGCCACTCCGACTTCTCCAATATCCGCACCCGAAAGCTGGAGGGTCGCCTCCCACAGCGTCCAGCTCCATTTTCCTTCCTGGTACGTGATCTTTGCATTTGTCCACGTCTTGCCTCCATCGGTGCTGACTTCTACTTTCTTTACTTGCCCAGACGCTCCCGGGACGGCATAGCCTTTAACATGGAGCGCTTGGCCATTGTTGTCGGAGAGTTCAGCGGAGGCGACGGCGGAATTGAGGGTGTTGGACTGCAAAGCGGGGAGACGGGACCACCAGGCTTCGTCGTTGGCCTTGTCGTGGGTGGTGACCTGATCAGAATGGTGAGCACTATATCCATTTTAATCAACAACACGAGCTCACATCAGGTGGTAGGATCTTGTAGTCTTTCTGCTGGTAGTAATTGTCGGATTCCTTCGTGGAGACCGTGATACGCTCGACCCACTTCACCCAGCGGACCCCGGAATGCCCAGGAACGACGACGCGGAAAGGACCTCCGTGATCAGGACTGAGCGGCTTTCCGTTGACCTGGAGGAAGCTCATCAGGCCTAGTCTCAACACTTGTACAGCCGAGTCGTACCTCGTATGCAAGCAGGACATCTTCTTCTGGATCCATGGCCTTGCGTAGAGGAATGGAGCCACCGAACCAGTCAGCTTCCTCACAAGGAGAGACGTGCGACGCGAAGCAAAGGTGCAAGTCCTGCATGTTTCCCTCGTCTGTCCCGTCGCCTGTACGAGGCAGGAGGTCAAGCATCCTGACGCCTGCGCGAAGCAGGAGGTCAACCATCCTCACTCCGCCCCACTTGACATTGCAGATGGTTCCTTCGTCCCACTTCAAGCCCTCAACTTCTTGATGTTTCTTCTCGGCCATATGTTTGCGGCGGTTACCGGCACACTGGGTATATGCGCGTTAACATACCCGGTCGACGTCTGTTATAGGACTGGGGCTTACTTGGAGTGCGGCTACAACTTCCACCTTCTGGAATTCGCTTTGAAGGTCGGCCAGGGTATAGGAAAGCGTCTTCTCCGTGAGGCCGCCAGGGCCGTCAATCGTGACTTTGAACGAGGCCGGATCGACAGTCTTGACGGGACCTGGAGTGTTGTCAATCATCTCTCTGGTCTTCCGCAGAGAGATTGGGTGTACATACAATGGCTTCTGCAATACATGAGTTCTTCTGGAGTGAGCGGATGCTTGACTAGTTCTGCGAGCTGTGGCTCGGCGTTGAACGGATGTTCGCCCTTGATGTTCAGCTTCTCAGAATGAGCAGGCTCGTTGCTGAAGTCCATGATCTTCTGCTCGTGTCTCTGGTGATCGTGGTGGTTTCGGTGTAAGGTGCAATACAAAACATTGAACTACAATATTCGCGTGGTAGCGTTGGAACGACGCGTGACGTCATGTGGTTTTTTGTAGGGTTAGGGTTCACTCGATGGGCACACAAGCACGTCCACACTGTAAAACCCACTGAACAAGTGTCGTGTATTGTAGCTCTCAGCTGATACACCAAGTACCGAAAACACCCTATCTATTGACCCAATCGCTTGAATACATATCCCCCATCCCTCAATCTCAAAGCTTAAAAAACCTCGACCGATTACGGTCCGCGTTCTCCTTCGCAGCAACAGCCGCCGCGGGTGTCTTGACAGGGACTTGAAGCGGCACCGACTTGCTCTCGTAGTGAGGCGTGACGATGGGTCCGTGTACGTTCGAAGTCTTGCATGCGCCGTCGTCTTGCCAGTCTCCGGCAGCACCTGGGAGAGAAAGTATCAGCATTCTGATATACTGATAACACACGGAGATGGTGGGATTTACCTCCTGGAGCGTCGCCGTAGCTCCACCATTTGGCAACCCAGAGGTGACCGCTAGAGATATTATGAGAGACGTTCTCGTAATCAAATAAGTGGACTTACTTATAGACCACTGAATCGCCGCCGTTGTACTGTTTGAGGTCAGCGTCAGCGTTGAGCAATCGAACTTATACCTTAAGAATGGAGTACTCACGGCAACGTTGCTGACCCACGCGTTGACACCCGCGCAGCTGCCCGAAGTTGGAGGAGGAGCAGTCGTGGTGGGCGGCGTGGAAGTGGGTGGCGGGGGCGGCGGGTTGCTCGTGGGTGGCGGAGCTGGCGGCGCGCCGTTGGTGAGCACGGCTTTGACGGCGGCGTCGAAACGGCCATTCGCTACGAAAAAAGATGTCTCAGAATCTGGACCATCTACATTCGATGTCAACGGCGCGTACCGTATGCTTGACTGGCATCCCACATCATGACACCACCGAACGACGAGTACTGAGAACGCGTCTGCTGGATGGCGGTTGTGAGACTGCTCAAGGCGACGTAGCCGCTTCCGCTTCCCGCCGCCGTAGAAGACGCGGGTGCACCAATGTAGATCTTGACGTTGCGGTTGGGCGACACAGTCTTGGCCCAGTTGTCCCTACGCGCGAATCAGCTGTGAAAGGAACTACAAGGGTGCGAGGGACGGACGTACCAGGTGCCGAAGTTCCAGTCGTTAGGGTTGGTGAAGGCTTGTAAGCCGCAGTAGTTGTTGTCTGGGGGGGAAAGTCAGTGTATGTGTGAGGGTAAGTAGCACGTTTCGTAACTCACAGAATTGCACGTAGATGGCGTCGAAGCCTACCGCGTTGATGACGCTTCCGAGGTAAGCATCTGGGAAGGGGCATTGAGGGGCAGCGGTGATGTAGTACCTGATGCGCGGCAACGTCGATCAGCACGATTCAACAACGACATTGGTAGAAGAATCCTCTTACTTCTTACTAGCGCTGTTCATATGAGACCTCAGCTGGTTGACGAACGTAGTGAAATGAGCGGTCGAGCCGCCCTCAATGTCAAGATCCACGCCGTCCAAAACCGCGTTCCCGAACGGTCTAGTCGAACTCGATCCACCAAGGAACAAGTTCCAAATCTGATCAGCGAACGCCGACGCTTGGCTGTCTGAAGAGAATCCTGCGGCACCGGTCGCGCCGCCGAGACTGATGGTGACGATCTTGCCTTTGGCTTGACACGTTTGGATGTCGGAGGCGAGGAATTGGCAATTGGGGAGTTGGGAGCCTGGGAAGACTGAATCGTCGTTGACGTTGCAGATCTGCGTTCCGTCTGGGATCAGTACAGAGTAGTGGGTGTCTGGGAGCTGAAGGACATACGTTCGCGAGGTCGATAGATGGTAAGCCGCCAGCACCGAAAAAGACGTTCAAGAATGCGACTGGGAACGCATCAATGGAGTTATCCTGCAGGTGAAAGTGTGACTGTGTGAGATTTGGACGTGGATCGGTTATCCTGATCATACCTGGCAGTAAAAAGACAGCGTCTTCTGGAAGTTGGCGGTGTCGCTGTGAGTAGCACCGTAGGAGTTTTGACCCCAATAAACAGCAAGCTAAACGTGCAGATATCAGTACGTTGACACGCGGACTACGAAGAGGACATGGAAGATCACTAACGTTGTCGTTCCGAGAATTGTCGAAAGCTGATACGCGCAAAGCAGCGTAGGCAAGCAGACAACCAGCTAGAGAGAGGAAGGAGAGCATCTTGTTTGTGGGTGAAAGAAGACGTCAGGTTCCTCGAACTCGCGCCGAACTCGTCCAAGTTCCTCGTCTATTTATCTTCCACGGCAACACCATCCTGTAAGATACTCCGATTCCTGCCAGTATGGTCGTACCAGCATGGTGCTTTGTAGATACCAGAAGTATCGCATCGCATGGCCACCTGTGCCTACATCTCGACGAAGATGACCTCTCCATCTCAAAAGCCGGTGATCCCGAGAGGTCACTGGAGGTCTGGCATGGTCATGCATCCTCAGATACTGCATAGCACCGCATGCGACGCGTATCGTAGCACATGTAGCTGTTGGGCGCGCAGAGGATAGAAGCGTGGTCGAGAAGTGTGAGCTGGAAGCATTAGGATTGATGTGCAGATGGAAACCCCGAGGATCGTAGGATTGTGGCTCTAAGCAGCAGTGAACCGGTATACTGCAACGTCGCCGAGGTATACGTGCGTGGTCGAGAGGCTCAGAAGATCTTCGTTAAAATCTAGGGTCCCCTAGATGCGTCGTTAGAAGGACGATGTACCATTGAATATTGAGAATGATAGGCAAAGGCGCAATGCACGGCTACCGGCACCGGCGATAGAGCAAGGTGGGCTGGGGCCACAGACCAACGGCGACGCAGAGCTGCACATGGTTGTTACAGCTACGAGTAATGCTGTAGACCAAGCACTTGAGATGCGTTCAAGGAGACTTCGAGAACCCATGACAGATAAGCATATCACGCGGCCCATGCGGTTCTGTGTTGCTGATGTCCATTGGCCAAACCTTGAAGAATCAGGTGAGAATCAGAGAGAGTCAGACAGAAGAGGTTGATTGAGCTCACCTGGTTCCAACTACCATATCCCACTGAAGAACACGACGACCGCACCGTCAATGCGGAGAACAGATGCATCACCTTGGTCACAACATTCGCGACCGTATGCACAGAGTCCACGCGACCGTAGGCCATCCGTCATATCTACGCGCCGTGTCCGAACTTCAGCCGAGTCTTCTGCAGCATCGAGAAGGCTTGATCCATAATAGAAGAGCGATTTGTGAAATTGACGACGCTGAAGCTGTCGTACAGGTTCTTCGGCATGGTGGACGCCTCGGACAGAAACCCAAGAGACCGGGCGCTTCCATTTGGAAGGGGCGCTTGAAATGCCGGATTCAACCGACTTCCGAACACTCCCGAAAACGTAGCTGCTGTGAGTGTCACTGTCCTGCAAGGCTGCAACCTCTCTTCAAGTTCCACATCGTACTATATATCACACTGAGGAAGTTCGCCAGAGTCTGTCGCTGGCTGTAGAAACCGGCCAACCTCCAACACCCCAGCGACGTAGCATCCTCGCCGTCGCGCCGAGGACACGCGCCACCGACGATTTGGCTATTTCTCACCATCTCTCGAATCTTCTCACTCCTTGTGCCTGCTTCTTCGTTCCTGCGCGCCGCTCCTGCTCTCATGTCTCGATGATTCGTCATATGCCGACGACGCGTTGGACGCGTCGTCGCGCCCCCAACCAATTATCTTCTGGACAAGAGCACAAGTCGACCGGGACCGGCGACCTTCGGTGACCCCACCAGGCAGGTTGTCCGGGTATCCAAAGACCGGAATTGGGCTACGCACCTCTCTCCTGCGCTGCGATCCCTGTTTTACGCCCGATATAAAGCACTCAGTCACCAGCTCGCAATGCCGACTTAATCGCACTCGCATTTCTTCCCCTCTTCCCCCTTTTCGCCACTACGAACCATGCCGCCCGCAACCTACAAGCGCATCCTCTTCAACGAACGTCCCGAAGGCGACATCACCTCGACCACCTTCCGTACCGAGGTCTCGCCATTCGACCTCAAGCCGGGTGAAGGCGAGGTGCTCGTACAAGTCATCTACTTGTCCTTGGACGCAGCGATGCGCGCGTGGATGCGCCCGGTCAAGACGTATATGGAGCCATTGCAGATCGGAGAGGTCATGCGATCGGGTGGACTGGCTGTTGTCGTGGAGGCGGGCAAAGGGAGCAAACTCGCAGAAGGCGATCTGGTGACGGGCTCTGTTGGTGAGTTCTTGAAGTGAATGACCGAAGAGGCCGATGTTGACTCGTCTCTGTCCCTTAGGCTGGAGAGAGTATGGTGTGTTCAAGTCTACTGAGCTGCGCAAGCTACAGTACGTCTTATTGTCCATATATGCATTAATCTCGTTCTTGACAATGCTTTCTGAAGGACTCCTCCTGGAGCCGAGACTCTGGACTGGCTCGGTGCCCTCGGAACGACTGGTACGTCCCCCAGTCTTTCGCCTTGTCGGTATATGCGCTGATTTTCGAGGCTATTGGCCACTACCAGGTCTCACCGCCTACTTCGTACGTTCCATCGTCTTCGCCCATACAAACCGAGCTAACCACACCTTCTTCATGCCTTATCACAGGGCCTAACCGACATCGGCCAACTCAAAGCCGGCGAAACCCTCGTCGTCTCCGGCGCAGCAGGCGCGACCGGGTCGCTCGCATGCCAAATGGGCAAGATCCTCGGCGCGCGCGTCGTCGCCATCGCCGGGTCCGCAGACAAGTGTGCGTGGCTCGAACGCGAGCTGGGCGTCGATAAGGCTCTCAATTATAAGAGTCCGAACTTCAGGCAGGAGTTTAAGGACGCTGTCCCGCAGCTAGATGTGTATTTCGATAATGTGGGAGGGGAGATTTTGGATTTGGCGTTGACGAGGTTGAGCTTGTATGCGAGGGTTGTTATGTGCGGTATGTCCCCATCGTTTGCACGAACTAACTTCCGTTTACTGATTTGGTATCGATGAACAGGAGCTATCTCGGAGTACAGTACGTTCTCCTGCGGCCCTTAGCTTCACCAAAAGTGAACCGACTGACATGTTACGCACAGACGCAAGACCCAAAGGCCTACAAAACTACCAAAACATCATCACCCAACGCGCCCAGCTGCGCGGATTCATCATGTACGCATTCCCAAACAGACCACCCACTTCTCACATCAGCACCGTGACGCTAACGCGACTCGCAGCTTCGATTACACAAAACAATACCCAGAAGGACTCGCCGTCATCGCGAAATGGCTCGCTGAAGGCAAGATCAAACGGAAGTTCCACGTCGTGGAGGGGATCGAGAACGCGCCTGAGGCGTTGCCTCTGTTGTACTCTGGGGGGAATACTGGGAAATTGTACGTTTGTCCGACCTGACTTATGTTCGTGAGTTGGCTGGCTCATGCTTTGCTTGTACAGGGTGGTGAAGGTGGCGGATCCTAAAGTGAAGCTATGAGATGGCAGGTCGGCGTACTAACTTTATCATAATGTAATGATTTCTCTGCCATAGAGTAACATACGAATTGTATACAACACATGGAAACACGCGCGAGTTCCCAAAGTTGAGTTCTGCGAACCGTAGTGTTCAGCTCCGGCCCCAAGGCAAGTTTGAAAATGAGACAGCTTATGTGGGTCTCTCTCTGCACGTTTCGTTCGTATGGTCGGCTAGGGAGTCTGCTCGCAAGGATGGCATCATCGAGCCCGTCCAGCATCCTCTACGAACGGTCTTGCACTGTGGACTATCGCATGCTGGTAGTATAGCAGAGTAGCTTCATCCGCGAGGATTCGGTGACAGCGGCAATTCGAAAACCAAAAACGTTTACACAACGACGGCTTCAGAGTTCGTTGGTCTCTTCGAGCATAGACAGTCGGAGGAAAGCAAGCCTCCGTCAGGTTTCTCGTAGTGAGTTAGCAAGCAAACCGACGACGATAATACATTCGCTTCCATAGCGGTATACTAAGACCCTCTAGTACAACAACGACTATTCGGTGAAACGCAGTCCCACTAACTCAGAGTAGGATGTTCGTTATGCTTTCGGAAATCTGCCTTCGTTTCCTCTGGCACCTGGATCTTCCATTGCGGGATCTTGTGCTCGTAACCGACATTCACCTTGTTCTTGATGGCTTGGTTGAGTTGGGCGTCGGACATACGGTTGACCACGATCAGGTTTTCCTGCGTCTGGCCGTAGATCACCAACTCGTTGAAGCGCAGCGGGTCGCGGATAGGGAACTGAAGCCCGTCGCGCTTCTTCATGTTAGGATGCCTGGAGAAGAGCACATACGGGCGGTGTACTCCCCATGCGGCAACCTGCGCGTCGCGTTTGAGCTCACTATCCGCGACGGTCGCCTCGTCTTTGTCTACGTGTGTCTTGAGGTCATGTCGGGAATCCGGTACCCAGATCTATAGCTCGTTTAATCGTTTGACCATAGTTTTAGAGCGTCGGGAGTACTGACCTTATTCATCTGGTCCCATTTATCGCCATCTCTCGCATAGATCTCACAGACAATGGTTGTCGCCTGAGGACCGAAAGCAGTAACCTTGATCCAATCGGAGAAGTATTTCGCACTGTGAACGAGTGAGCATATGGAACTTGATAACAGGGACGGAGAGATACTTACACTCGCGGGTCGTCTGTGACATACATCGCGTATCCCCACCGAGCCGCCTCTTTCCTATCGTGACGCCTACCGCCCTTTTCAAGGAGTTCGATGGTGTCGAGGTCCATTCCAGAATACCCAATGAGCTTGCGCTTGGGATAGGCCGTAAGCTGACGACCATGCCATGGACTGTGAAGGTTCTTTGTACGACGCCAGGTGGCGAGTCCTTCTTGGTATACAGACCAATTGAGCCCTTGAGGGCAGTACTGAAAGGTGACGCCTGAGTCGACAAGGTAAGTACTAGCAACCACCACGAGTAAAACACCGACCTAGCATCATTTCCACCCTGGTACTGCGCTTCATGCGGTCGTAGAGAACCTGAGAATAAAAGTTGAGGGATGGTTGAGAAGTCTGAAAAGGTGCCGGTCACCATATCTGCGTATTGTTCGTTATGGTAACCGTGAATCGCTTTGAAGTGAACGGTCTTGTGCTCTGCAAAGATGCGTCAGCTTGTTTCTAGGAGTACGTACTAAATACAGCCAAATCATCGCTCACTATCATACACCTCGTCGTAGCTGACAAGCTCAATGAGCCGACGATCGTTTCCATGCTGATCCTTAACCATGAAGTAGTATAGCGTCCTGTCAATCCTACATCAAACCTGACAGTGAGCGATTGTGATCATCCGAGATGTAAACGGCGTACATGGCTTTGCTCGTGTTTCGGGAAACGATGGCTAGCTTTGCGCCATTCTTCAAGATGTCGCTCACAATCCGAGGAATGTCTGGGAAGAGTTTGCATTCATGTTTCGCATTGCTGAGAAGATCCTCAGTCACTAAAACATGATAACTACGCGGAAAAACTCACGTTCGGTCTCGAACTACGTGATCATTCACCCGGTGGATATTGTCTTCGATTTTTGCATAAGCTCCGTGTCCTTTTCCCCAGGTATTCTTGTTAACGTGTCCCGAGAAGATGCACTGACTTTAAAAATGGTCAATGATCCGAGTCGCTCGAAAGTACAGAAGACAGAACTTGCTCTGTGGCTAACGCGACGACTGTTGGGTACATGGTGTATTAGTGTACAGAATGGATGACCGGTGGATTATAAGTAGTGTGTTCATACCGTCTGCATTCATAAGACACCACTGCAGTTCCAGGTGTACGTCGAAGTCCACGCATGGAAGGGCCCTCCTGCCGAGCTGCGCTCTCCAAGTGCCGTTCATGAGATAGAATACGTCGATTCATGTCGCGGGGTTGTTTGGCAGCCGCGCAGCATGGCAACGTTTCTGAGAAGCAGTTGACACCGCTTTGGATGCCTGGAAGTAGTGTTAGGTATGTGACACTGCCCGAGGCTCATGCTGCATCATGGGACCTTCTTGAACTTGCTTCAAGAGCTCTATGTAATAGAAGTCAGCAAATGCAACGCCACCGCAAAGAGAAAACACCGACTGTGTATCATGTCAACGAGACACTTGGAAGTAGTGTCAGTAGACGTTGAGGGCCGTCCGATAATCCATCGATGTGTTGAGAAGACCGAGGGTGAGCGGGTTGAAGAGGATAGAAGCGCTCGTCAAACCCGTGGGAAATTGTAAGGCTCGGCAGGTAGAATGCCAGTGTCGCGTG